>OU744447.1:22467503-22505501 GCA_916610825.1 Haliclystus octoradiatus
GATTGTGCGTAATATCTGTTGCATGTTTCATAAGGCATTATTTGTGTGTTGTTCAAGCGAATCAAATATAAGGAGAAGGAGAATTATGTCGCTTTCGATCTATGTTTCGATATAATAAATTGATACGATTTAACATAACATTTGTAATTACTTGCCAAGAAGATTCCATTTTGCCAGAATATGGGAGTATAATTAATGTCCATAACGCATGTTATGATTGTGTGCAGTATATAGTTCGTTTGTAATTATCATCGTTGACTCTGGCATCTTATAGAATTATTTATGAAATGTAACGGGTTGCTCAAGCCCTACCAAGGAAAATGAATGTTGATGCCAAGAAGCCAATTAGTTGTTGAAATATCAGCGATAAATAGGCGGGATATTCTCGTAAAACCAATTGAGAATAAATAACGACTATAGCAAATTCCCACCAAGTTCAGAAGGCTTTGAATAATATAGCTACACAAATACACGTCGGGTTCACCATTTGTAGATTTCAGACATAAAACGCAAATCTATAAAACTATATAGCTATTACGTGTGATGTATTTAGGGTGTTGACCCTACAACGGTTACAAGGAAAGAGAGAGATTACATATTACAGTTGATTATATACATGAAGTGATAAACAGAAGTTACAATATATATAAGACAACAACAAAAAACCACTACAGGCTGATAGATTTACACGCAGAAATTATACGCAGTAATTAGAAATTGTACAAACTGGTAGAGAACTTGGAGGCAATGTGTAAGTACGTCTGTTATATGAATAACGTTGTATATATCATTTCAACCTGAACTCAATTGTGTCACAATTTCCAAGGTCGAAAAAGAATAAATAAATTTGAACCTGACAAAAGCAACCAGAAAGTGGGTTAAGTCAGACAAGCCATAACAATTGTTTATATTTGAAATAATTGTGATTGTAGTTCTGATTTAATTTAATTTTGATTTACAGTGTTATGAGAATGACATTTCAAAATTAAAATTGCATGTCTCGAAACTGTAATTTGTCGTAGACAAGTGTTCGAAGCATGTCACTACTGTGTTTGAATTTGTCAAGCTATTGGATTCTTCTGACTGCTTGTCCGTCCTTTCTGGGTTCATTTTGCTGCTATTAGTCTCTTGCAAATTATTGTAAATCTAACCTGGCATCGAAATTTTAGTACCGAAATTAGAAAGCACAGCAAGCCAAACCAACTGTTGACATAAAAAATAAGGCAATGGAACTCAATGCTACAACTATTTACCTTGAAAACTTCATACCTGGAATAGACAATGAACTTAGCTTTGTGGATTTCTAGATCAAAGTGGTAAACTCACTTCAAATACCAGGACTCTAGGGATTACTAATAAAATGGAACAGTCTTATAATCGATATAAATCCCGGATAAATTCATCAATTTTATATAACACTACACCCTTTCAAGAGTGGATATTTATAGTTCATATATATATTTTTTATTTGTGGATTGTCATTTTTTAATGTTGCAGATTGTAACTGAATTGTATATTGAATATTGAAGACTAATTCCTGAAGAAGTGAAGTTCAATATAATTATATATATTTAACTCAAAATAACCATTACAATTTAACCTTTATTGTCATTGTATGTTTATCGTTATGTGATTTTTTGACTGACTCCTTTGTTCTTACTCAATCTTTCTTTGGTTTACAAAATGGGCGTGGCAAATGACGTAATTAATTTTGACCGCCATAAAATAATTCCTGTATCCGCGCCTGATTCTAGATTATTCCCAGTCCCGTTATAAACCAGTTGAAAAGGTCACCTTTTTGATGAAAATTCGACGACTATGCTCCCTTGACAGCCCAGGTGGTTCTCATATACAAGGAATATTTGCTAGGGCCTTTTGAAATATATTATTATATATACATTGATATATTGTCAGTTGTATTTTTCTTTTCAAGAAACCAACAGAGGCATTCTCTTACTCGATGTATCAAATTTATAAACAAACTTGCTCTCATTCTAGCGATATAATTTGCATCGTAAAAGTTAAGTCAAAGCAGGCGTGGATCCAGGAATTATTTTATGGGGGTCAAAATTAATTACGTCATTTGCCACGCCCATTTTGTACACCAAAGAAAGATTGAGTAAGAAGAAAGGAGTCAGTCAAAAAATCACATAACGATAAACATATATACAATGACAATAAATGTTAAATTGTAATAGTTATTTTGAGTTCATTCATCAAGTTCGTTCATTCATATTTTGACTTCATTTCATCAAGAATTAGTCTTCAATATCAAATTTACAATTCAGCTAAAATCTGCAACATTAAAAAATGACAATCCACAAATAAAAATGATATATATAAACTATAAATATGCACTCTTGAAGGGGTTTAGTGTTAATTGATGAATTTATCCGGGAAGCAGTCAGAAGAATCCAATAGCGTGACAAATTCAAATACAGTAGTGACATGCTTTGAACACTTGTCTACGACAAATTACAGTTCCGAGACACGCAATTTAAATTTTGAAATTTCATTCTCATAACACTGTAAATCGAAATTAAATTAAATCAGAACTACAATCACAATTATTTCAAATATAAACAATTGTTATGGCTTGTCTGAATTTGCCCTCTTTCTGGATGCGTTTGTCAGGTTCAAATTTATTTATTCTTTGTCGACCTTAGAAATTGCGACACAACTGAGTTCAAATGGTTGAAATGATATAAACAACCTTATTTATATAACAGACGTACTTACACAGTACACATTGCCTCCAAGTTCTCTACCAGTTTGTACAATTGCTAATTACTGCTTAGGCCTATAATTTCTGCGTGTAAATCTATCGGCCTTCCAATTCATTCTTCCAAAAATATCTCGTTGTTGATTAGGGATCAATTCGTAATAATTCGAAGAAAGTCTTGATAAAATAGGTAATCTCTGTCGTCATGACCATTGCAATAAACATGGTTTGTCTCTTTCTTCATGACCATTGCAATAGACATGGTTTGTAGCAGAGTAGGTTTGCTTTGAATTTGTTCTGATTCTTCAACGCTGATAATCACAAGAGAACAAGACCGTTGATTAAAACTGCAGAAATATCTAGAAGCGCCATGTGAAGTTACTTTGAATTTATCCAATCAGATATCAAGACTGAGCACAACGCGTGCAATTTCTGCGAACAGATTTGCGAACATATTTTTGAGATTACGACCCTGATTCACAGACAAAATTTCCTCAAATTCTGTAGGTCAAAACTACCACGTGGGTAGGTCAATTGTTATTTTTCTGCCAATTCACCAATCGGTGACTCGAGCGCACAAAAGAAATGGGATGGGCGGTCAAAATAGCTCCCGGATGAGTAGGTCAGTCCTGTTTTCTCTTTGGCAACGAGCTCGCCGACGGTAGGTCAATTGTTAAAAAAATTAGAAACAGAAACAATAGACAGAGTTATAAAAAATAGATTTTCTAAGACCGCAAAACTGTAGTCGTGACGCTGGTGTGGATCTTTTCTACTGCCGCAGCATACCGCAGCCCCGCTTGACTTCAGTATATTACGTAATCTAATACAAATTTGAGGGAATCAAAATTGAACATTGAATTCAATACGATTACGATCATTTATTACAAAATATATACGAACATTAAATATTGAAAGTTTATCGTTAAAAATAATTGAACAGAAGATAAAAAGGAATGATAGTTTTGATCAAAATACAAAATAAATTCATCATTAACAAATGAACGATGACGTGTTATTTATAGTGACGCCATCTTTAAATTTTACCGACAAATTTAGGGGTGGCATTTGACCTACTTGCACCCGTCTGGATCCGCGCCTGTCTAGAATCAATCAGTATCTGACTTAAAGCCAATCCCATGAAAAAAAATATGAAAAAGAGCAAACATAGACTAGTCCCAGACCCTTTTTTCAAGATTTAGTTGGTCATCTAGAAACACAAACGTGAATATTCCGTTTAGAACTATTCCCTAAAATTAGTTTTGTATCTGGTACCTTGGTATATTTACTACAAATCTACCGCGAGCGTGTTAAATAAGATGAAATGAAAAATACAAAGCTATTGCAACAAATGTTAGGCGGACAAAGAGGTTAACTGTCACTTTCAGTTTCATAGTCGAATAACTTTTTTATTTTTCATCTCATTTAAAAGCTTGCGACAGAATGAGGTACTACATGTACCAAGGTACAAGATGCAAAAGAATTTTGAAAATCCGTTGAAACAGAATTTACAAGTTTATGTCTCTAGGTGACCTATTAAATCTTGACAAACTGCCTGGGACTAGTTCAGGTGTGCAATTTTTCATGATTTTTTTTCTTGGATTGGCAATACGTTAGTTACTGATTGCAAGATTTTAGATCATTTTCAGTCCCGTTAGATACAGGTAGAAAAAAAATCATTTTTTGGTAAAATATTTGAAATTTTCTTAAACATTTCCATATTTTTATATTTTTTACAAGTGAAATGATATCAATCACTAAAATTTTTAAAAAGATCGACCCTGAGGCACCCGATTGGGTATTATAGCACTTTTTCAGAGCATCACAAGCCAACCGTCCTACGTCCTGAATTTTAGTTGGCTTCGCGGGTAAATCGCATGCTACGCAGTAATGATTTCGCACGGTACTGGACCAACAATTATTGTATTGATGAAATTGTTTATTTTAAATGGAAACTTTCCAAATTGAAACAATAGCAGAATATACAATCATTGATAAATGATAATAAATTTAATTACATATAGGAAAATGAAAAGCAAAAATACTTTGCTTCGATTGCTTTAATTGCATTCAGCCAAACTATATTGATTAGCGCACATCGTGTTTGCAGACAGATTTGGTCAAAATACTAAAAAATTGAATGACAACGATATTTGTAAAAATTCTTATTTCTAATGACAACGAAATATATGTGATATATGAGCATGCGTAAAATCAATTGAAAATATCATATTCTTTATCATAAAAATATATCGAGTAGATGGAGCAGGCCCCATAAACCCTTCTACAAACAATATATAGACTGAAGAACTCTGCTCCATAAAGTTTAGTCCTGCCATTGTCCTTGAAATATTAGTGATTCAATTCAGAGGGGAAAACTCGACTAGAACTGCATGGGTTGGCACCAGGATTTCCCCTACAAGGTAGCTAACTCCCCAGACAAGGAGGTATTTATAGGGAATATTTGAAACTTGGTAATCAAAATGTTCTTTTCTGACGAGTGGAATTGGTGCCCCCTATAAGGGGACATAGTCAACCCCTGTGTATATGTCACTGTCTGGACTTTAATAAACGATTTGCTATTTTAGTTGAATATATAATTTATCCTTTTGAATCTTGAATTGTATACTTTTTCGAAATAAATTTACAATACGGGTATATTTTTAATTTTATTATATTTTCATATTCCGTACACTGTACATGTAAATAAGTATTACATTTAAATAAATAATGTTTGCAGGTCCTCAACAAATAGAATAGAATAGAATAGAATAGAATTTTATTTCAACCACATGATAAAAAAAATATTTACAGACTAAAGACATTGATTTATGAAATATGATATACAGTGGTGGACATCATCTCGTAAGCAAAATTTGCTTGTCTATTGAGAGACGCTATAGAGTTTATGAATGACATGGGTAAAAGATTAAAATAAAAATGGTGAATTTAAACTACAGTAAAGAAAATTCAAAAATTAACTGTAATTAAGAAGTTAACATACTATACAAAAAAAATAATACAATTTAACAACATACGTAACAGTTTTTGTATGTACAAACGGAATAGTAGGATTTTATAATGTTCCTTCGAATATAGTTGATGAAAGTATTAGACGATGAATATAAATTTCAGGAAAGGTATAAGTGAAGCCATTCCAAAGTGTTGGAAATCTATAATTTGGTAATGATTGTAGTATTTTTGTAGTTACAAAAGGAACTTCAAAGACATTCAACTTTCTGAATCTGGATTCAATAAAATTAAACATTGATAGTAAAAAAGATGGGACAGAATCATTGGCAATTAACAATCTATGCATTAAAGAAACCACCTTTAAATTGTATAAATCTTTGAATTTCAAGATACCTAAATATTTTATCAGTGGCTCGGCATGGGATAGGTACTTTGCGTTCATTATAATCCTCACACACTTTTTCTGCAACAACTCTAAAGTGAAACATTTGCATGACCCCAGATCTCAATACAATACTCAAAGTGAGGTTTGCATAAAGAATTGTAAATTATTAATTTATGCTTCAAAGTTAAGAAATTTTTTAGACGAATTAGGGTGAAGATTGTTTTACGTAATTTGGAAGCAAAAAAATTGGCATGGGCTTTCCAACTGAGATCATCATCGATCAGTACACCTACAAATTTAATGAAATGGTTCTTTTGTAGAGAACCGCAATGTTCCAGAGCATGACCATCAAGTGATAAAGATATAGATAAAAGTCTGGCATGGTTGAAAAGCATATATTTACATTTGTCTGGGTGCAGAGTCAAATGATTTTCGTAAAACAAACGCGCCACAGATTTCAATTCTTTGTTTATTTCATTTTCAAGGTCTTCCTTGATACTTGAGGACCATTGTAAAGTTGTATCATCAGCAAAAAGGGTTACTTGGAATTTTGTTGAATTGGGTAAATCATTTATGAAAATCAAGAATAATAGGGGGCCGAGAATACTACCTTGTGGTACTCCACACCTTATTTCACAAAAACTAGATAGAGCTCCATCAAATAAAACTGCTTACCTCCTATTAGACAGGTAATTGGTCATCCATTCAAATTCAATCCCATGCAAACCATAATGATTCAACTTCTGTAAAAGAATGTCATGAGAGACTGTATCAAAAGCTTTTTTGATGTCGAGAAATATAGCACATTGATATTTTGAACGTTTTGAAGAAAAAATATTGTTTAAAAAGTTGAGTAAGCAATGACTTGTGGAAAAATATTTACTAAAACCAAATTGGTCATTACTTTAGAAAAATGGTGTTGAAATAGGTATACAATTGAAAATAAACAACCTTTTCTAAAATTTTTGAAAAAGTGCACCACTGTGAAATTGGTCTATAATTAGGAAATTATTTGTTGTTTCCTGATTTGAAAAGAGGTATTACTTTAGCAATTTTGAAAGAATCCGGAAAGTAGCCGGGATGTAAATGTTAATGGTGGGATTAAAACATCTTTAACGTGTTTCAGCAATGAGCTAGATATTTCATCTATACCAGTACTGGACTTTGATTTAAGATTGGACACAATTTTCTCCACAGCAAATTTAGTAACATGTTTGAATTTGAATGAATTACCATCGTTGTTTGGGAGAAATTGTGCAAAATTGGAAGATTCTGGAAAACTATTTGTAAGGGATTTTCCAACGTTGATAAAAAAACTGTTGAAATGCTTAGCAATCTCATGTTTTTCATGAATTTCTTTATTGTTCAAATTGAAAAAGTTTGGATAATTATTTTTGTTTTGTTTCTACCAAGAATTTCATTTGTGGCCTTCCAAATCGACTTTATGTTGTTTTTGTTTTCATCATAGAAAGTATTCCAATAAATAGTCTTACTTTTTCTAATTAATTTGTAATACAATTTGTTGTATGAATCATAGAGTGCCTTTATATTGATATTTCTTGTTCTGGTCCATTTGTTGCATAAAAATTGTCTTCTCTTGCGAGAGATGAGGTAATTAAATGATATTGAATTGAAACATGACGATTTGATAACTATTTATGTAACAAGAAACTATTGCTATACAGGATATCTACTTCAAATATTTATAGTCATGGAATTCAATTATCTATTGGAGGTATATAGGATCCGGATTCAAACTCTATCCAAATTTCAACAAATGCCAAACTGGAGCTCATATTTTTGCCAGTCAGGAGCAGGATTCGGAGCAGGGGGCTAGATTACAATTTCGGTAATTCCTTAATATTGAAATTGCAAAGTTAAACATTGTCGGATTCATATTTCTGTACATAGAGGTTAAATTGGCCACATATTTCAGTCGATGTTAATTTATTTTGTGCCTTTTCTATGCTTGGTCCCTGATAAATTAATCCGTTTCCGGACTTGTTACAGGAGTATTCTTGTCTGAAATATTTCGGAACCGGAGTCGGAGTTGGGGTTCGTTTTTCTTACATTTTCGGAGCCTGACTCGGAGTCAAACGCTTCTATAAGAACTGTTTTCCTATTCGGAGCCTGAAAATTATGACTCCGTACATCTCTTGTATCTATTCCACGTATAAAGTTTGACAGTTAGGTATGTTATGATTGATTGTCTCATCTAATTAAATATTTTGAAAATTCACGTGAGAAGTGTTATTAGGTAACAATACCATCAGTCTCCATTCGTTTCATTAATCCAGCATGCCGGTTATTATGCTGTTTAGAAATCGATTCTTGACACTTTTTGCGTTTTGCCTGCAATGAGGGTATATGTATAATATATATTTGTAAAACGTTGTCTTACTGATTGAACATAGGGCTCAATGCAAACTATAGCAGAGCTTTAAATAATAATTGTCAAGGAATCAGACAGTCATGTTTGCTACTTGAAGTTTCACGCCGAGACGATCAGCAGGCAATCTATTTGATAATATGATGTAAAATATATATAAGTATATATGAATAAAACTGTCTTTTAAGTGCCATCGTACGGAACTCTGAGTATACGGAGAAAACGTCTAGTCTTTGACTTTATTTCTATATATATATATATGTATATATAAGCTTGTTTTCCTACAGAACATAACTTGCTATATAATAATGCACTTTAAAACGGCCTAATACTAAATAATTAATGACCATTTTGAATAAAAATGAGTATTGACGTCAAGATGTTTTCGTAAAATAAAGGTGAGATAAAATAAACGTATTGTAATAGCAATTTCTTATCAGATCTGCTTCAAACACTGACCTATTTTGTCTAAATATTTCCCGCAATAATAAATTATTTGAACGCAATTTGTTCAAAATGAACCCACCATCATGAGGTGATTTGATAGGGTGAACATTTTTACTTTTTAATATACACAATATGCAGAAAGTGATCAGGAAAGCCTGTTAGTTCCTGCTAGTTGCTAATCAATCATATTCAATAATTCTCAAATTTCGAATACATTTGCTGAGTTAGTCCTTTATGTAACGATTTTGTTAATTGTGATCTTAATAGTGTTATACATAATCGTAAAGTTTAAACCTATGTGTGTAAATGTAGTTAGACGTAAGAGGAACGGGTTGTTCAACTGAACAACACCGTCTACAAATATATATATGTAGTCTTTTATGCGTACATATCGATAATTCAGCCTGATGAAAATGTTCAGATGTGCTACTTAATAATTTCTGACGTCGAATCAAAACAGAAACACACTTCTTGGGATAAGCTGTATATATATACCTATCCAAAATCTGAGAAACAATATATTATCTGACAATACATATTCAATGAATACAAACCAAATGTGTTTGAAGCGTAAAGTTTGTTTAAAAATTCATAGGCGTCCATTTTAATCATGGCAATCAATGGTTAAATTTGAATTGGATTGTTTATTTATGACCGGAAAAGTAAAGTATAACTTGCATAACTTATGTAATACCCTTCAATAAGCGTGGAAATTTAATAATTACAATGGTTATATAATTAAGTTTGAGTTCAAAATATAGCCAAGTAACTTTGTATGTCATTTATTTGTGAGTTTCAAATTATGTCTTTGACTGTCTTTTGATCTTTTGACTATAACGAGCCAGAGAGACACTGTTGATCATTAACAGATTTTAATATATAAGACTCTAGCCACATGATAATTGAAAATCTATAAAATTGGTTTAAAATACAGGGAATGTACGCTTGGATAATTTTAGCCAATAGCATTCATTAAACAAGAATCACGTGATCAATTCATCATTTCTGAATAGTTTGAATAATTTGCCACCATGAAGGGCGTGAAAGAAAACGCTTGTTGTTGTGGCAACTTCATTTGCTGAAAATGAGCAATACAACGCTTATTTTTTGAGGAAAATATATCAGAATAGAAGGCACTTCGTAATCCTTTAATAAATTTGCTATTTATAATGCTATTTATACCTAATGGGTGATATTGATGGAATTGTGAACAGAGTTGTTGTTTAAATATGGATAATTTGAGAAGAAACGAATCGCAAAAGGAGAGCAACAGAAGACACCAGCGCTCATTTTCTGAAACAAACACCGTACACCAAAGAAGAGTGCATTTTAATGATGATAATGGACAAGAAATGAATCATGAATCATTGGATTCAAAGAATTTACTAAGTGAACTAGAGAGTAGCTACAAAACCATACAAAAAGGTAAAGAAATAGTACGCCGTCTTTACAGTGAGCTACAATCAAACAAAACAACATCAAATAATATAAAAAATGAAACTGGATTATCAGCGAAAGGAAATAATGATTTACTTGTCCAGCATATTGCATTGTTTTGTCAATTGGTTGACAATATTACATTGCAACAAGACAAATATCTATTGCAACTCAATTACCTTTTGAATACAATCGGAAGAGGTAAAGATCGGATATCGGATTGTTTAAAAGATTCTAGTGAAATCAATCTGGATGGTTCAACAGATCAGAGACAACTAAGAGCAATGAGTCTGCGGCAGGAATCTATTATTAGAGAATTAAAAATCGATCAAGAATTTCAGCGTAAAACTTTGACGGAACTTCGACAAAAAATGAGTGGAGACAAAGACGAAATTGCAAAAGCATTATCTTCAATCAAATCAAGCCATTTAAAATTAGGCATTGATAAAGCTTCAAATCGTTTTAATCACGAAGATAAGTATATGAATGGGATAGGGAGTCACTCTGAACCCCTACGTGACAAACTTGAGCGTCTTCTTCAACAATCAGAAAACATTGAAAAATTTATGGGTAGAGAAAAGAATACTGTAAGCAACGGTGCTGACAATTCAAAGCTGAAGCAAAATGAAACTATCAAAGACACTGAAAGAAGGCTTGGTAATGACGTCAGTGAATTCACGAGGCAAGCAGAACATTCACAAACTGGTATACAATGGGTTATTGATCGATTTGCAAATATTGAATCGAAACTAGGTGAATGCTCGTTGGCACCAATAAGAGATCGTTTGTTACAACATTTAGAGGATCTCGATCACAGTGGAGCAGACCGAGGCAATACTAGAAAGGAAGGTTGTTATCAAGCAGGAGCAAAGCAATACCATGACGATTCCTGGATTGGACGAAATAATCACCATAAAATTAGAGAAGAACTGATACGCTGTTTAGACCGAATATCTGCACAAGAACATAAATTTGCGTTGGCGCAACAAGAAATTAATCTACTCAAAGCTGATCTAAATGCTGTGATAATCGAGAAAAATGTCACAGAGCGTGAACTACGTTTTCAACTTGACGATTGGGAACACAAATGTCACCAGCGAGAAATGGAAATCTCATCATTGCTACAAGATTTAGAAAAAGCACGTGAAAACATGGCGACTTCACAATATGGAAGAGCAAAAAATACAGAAGAGCTTCTATGTCAAGTTAGAGATCTAGAATACAGAATAGATGAGCTTCTGATTGATAATAAACGTCTATCGCAGCTGAAAAAGATCAGTAGACCAGAAAATGATGTTGACATCGCTAAGTTAAAGATGAAAGTTGATGAAAAAAGTGACGAAGTTGATAAAATTAAAGAAGAAATGAATGGAGCTGTCCGGGAAATGGAAGATTTACGAAATGAAGCAAAGTGCGGGAGAGAACTTTCAGAAACAGTGTCTCGATTAAGCATTGAAAACTCTAAATTGATAAAAGAAAATCAACGGATAAAAGAGGGTAATACAGAAAGCATCAGCGAAGAACTGTTAGCTTTACACCGTGCTATCAACGATGCTGAATTACACATGGAAAAATTAAGAAAAGAGAAGAAATCTGCAGAGGAGACATTACGTTTTAAAGAATTGGAAATGGAAGATTTCAAACATTTGAAAACAAAGAACAGAAAATCAAGCCGATTGAGTGAAGAAAGTTTAGACAGCGTCAACATGGAAATTGATTTTAAATTTAATAAACGAATGGAAAAGATGCATAATGACTGTTTAGCTGCACTAGAAGCATCAGATAAAGAGCGATTGCAATTAAGAAGAGAGAATGCTATGATTGAAGAGAATTATTCACGAGAGTGCAATAAATTGAATGAAGAAATTGAGCACTTACAGCATATTATTCAGGAAAAATTGAATACATCAGAGTTTGAACAGGCAGAGGATCTCATTAAAGTTATTAAAGAACTAGATGATGAGCATCCGGTAATTGGTGCTCTAAAGTCAGATTTGCAGCGTAGGCGATTGTTTAATCAAAGCGAGACAAAGACCCAAAAGGAAATTGAGCATCGAAATACAGTCAAGCATATGGAAAAAGAGATAAATGAACTACAAGCAACAATTGATGATTTGATAGGCAGTATAGATCTGAAAGAGAAAGATAGGGATGAGGTCATTCAGGAGATTACTCATCAAAATGAGTCTCTAAGAAGAAAAATACATGAAAAAGATAATGAGAACAATGAATTACTCGATGCTGTTGATAGACAGCAGCGTGAGATAAAAGCAAAGCAGAAACAAATTACTGAAAATGGAGAAGAACATTACAATGAATTAGGTTTGTTGAAAGAAAAAATGAACAGGGAAATATCTAATTTGCATTCACGTTTGAAAGATAGAAATGCTGCAAGGAAAGCTGAACATATCGAAGCAGATGATATTGCTCACGATTTGCAAATGGTTATTGATGAAAAGGAAGACATTGAATCTCGTTTAAAAGATGCAAACAAATGTGTCATCCAATTGAAGAAGGAAAATGAAGCCTTGCTAAATGGTATCAATGCATTCCCTAAGAATTTAAATGAGAAAGCAACAGCAGAAACTTCTACAGCAGCTGAAAAAAATGCCATGCTAGCAAAGGAAATTGAAAAGTTAAAAACAGAGTTAAGTGACTTGCATTCATGGATGGATGTGAGTCATAGCGATGGCCGAAGAAGCTCAGCAGGAGGCTACGTGTCAAGTCCAGAAGGAGCACATAATGACGACGTAGATGGGAATGATCGCAAACGCGGAAAGGTGTTTCAAAAACTGCAAAGAGATAATAATGCCCTGAGGAAGAGGTTATTGAATCTTGAAAATGAGACCACTGCTACGACTAAGATAATAGCTGATGCAGAGAGAGGTCATGGACATTTGACAGGAATTTTACGGGGTCATTTGATCTTGCAAAAAGCTTCTTCTGCTAAATTATTGGATTCTTCTTTGCAACAATACCAAGAAGAACACGATGCATTGAAACATAAATTCACTTCTGTTGAACAGAAATTTGATAAAGAAAATCAAAACTCAAATCGACGAAGCTATGCGTGGGATTTGCTGAAAAACGCAGAAGCAACAATTACAAACATACAATCAATAGTAGCGGAAGGGCTACTCAAAGTAGAAGACGATTTAGAACGAGATTTTCCTAATGATCCTGACTTCGAGTCTAAGGACTACAGATCGAGGTTATGGATTTTGAGAAGAAGACTAAGTGACGTTGAAAATAGATACAGGGAGCTACAAGTGAAAGCTGAGGAATTGAATTTGAGATTGGATGCAAAAACAGCTGAGTACGAAATGACACAGGATGAATTAGAAGATGTGACAAAAGATTTGGAATTGAATGAGGCAAGCATTATAAAGTTAAGAGGAGAATTAATGGGACATCACAAAGAAAATAACCAGTTAAGAGATCTGATGAAAGATCTCAAAAATAACCAAGAAGTAACAGTGTCAAGCGTAATAACTGAGAATGAACTATTACGAAATAACTTGGAAAATACAAGAAAAGATACAGAAGAGAAAGAGAACATGGCAAGAGATGAAATAAGAATAAATCAAAAAAGAATCAAAGAAAAAGACAATGAAATGGAAATATTAAGAAAAGCATTGGCAACAACACGTAAAGAAGCTGAAAAATTGAGAAGTAAAAATGACGAACTGATTGGAGAAAAAGAAAAAATTTCTGCAGAATTGGATGAATTAAAAAAGCAACTTGAACTCAAAAATTGGAAAGGATATATTGAAGTTCATGATAATTATGGAACAATGCATATGTTGAGAGATGATTTAAAGAAATTATGGAAAGAAAATTCCCAATTGAAGCAGGACAACATCAATAAACAAAGAACAATCACTGACTTCGCTAAGGATTTGCGAAATGCATCTATTGATACACAAGAGCGAAAACGAGGTGCATCACCAACACGTAAGCGAGATAGCCTGAAGGCACTTCAAGATGATTCATTGGATCCGCATAGAGATGTGTCCAAGGGAGCTTCAAGCGATCTTAAGAATTTTGCATCTCCTCGAGAGCCATCAAGAATAGCTGATACAAGTATAGAAAGCAACGATGCGACTATGGAATTAATAAAGACGAAGGATTTAGAGCTGGAGATTCTTAAACGAGAAAATGGGCAACAAAAGGAAAAAATTCTAGATTTGAGTAGCTTGATTGAGCAGCTGAAATCAGGTGATGCGAATAAAACAAGTATTGTCAAGGATAAGCTGGCAATAACAAGGATGAAGGAAGAAATTGGAGAATTGAAGATTGAGAATGAGACCCTGGATATAGCTCTAAAAGATCAAGAAAAGCAATGGAAAGATGTTGTGGATCGTACAATGAAGGACTCAGAAATCACGTTTGAGAAACAGAAGAAGCAGCTTGAGTATTTAGCAACAGAACTAAGACAAAAGGAAGAAAAAATCCATAATCTTAATAGGAAGCTTCGTGAATTACAAGGTGAAATTGCACCTGATCAGTTAAGTAGCGATTCAACATTACAGCGACTAAATCAACTGGTAAGTCAATTAACTGAAACTGACAATGATGACAGAAACATGACAGACGATGCCCAGCATAAATTTTGGCGATCTGATTCAGACAGCATGAGTTTTGCAGATCGATTTCCAACTATGTTCGAACGCAGAGATTTAGACGAAACAACGATGTCTGTTGATGCTACCGATAAAAGCTTTGAAGATATGAAGAAGTCATCAATGCGTCCAGGTAGTTTAGCTCTCCCAGGTAGACCGGACACCTCTCTCGAAGGTCGGTTTTCATCTGACGACCGACCACTGATCACGTCAAGCACTACTCCTAATGAATATAATATTGAGTCTAACGGGAAACATGGTTATGATAGCCCAACTAGAATACCAACATCTACAAACAAACGTGGCCCATCGCCATTAGCCAAAGAAGATCGAGCGTCACCAATTGGTAGAACCAATCGAGATACACGCATACCCTCAAGAATAGCTGCATCTAGAGACAGTGTCAAAGAAACGACTAGTGATCGTCCTGAAAAAAGAAATTCAATTGAGGCACAATCAAAATCAAAAGAAGGACAGGATGGAGGAAGGGCAGAAACGGGCAAGGTAAGAGATGAAACCTACATTGACACTATTGCTAGGCTAAGTAGACAAATGAAAAATTTAGAATTAGAAGTTGAGAATGGTAAATTACAATTATTATCAGAAAAGAAAAAACATGAAAAAGGAAGCAGTGAAATGAATGATTTACTAAGAGAAATAGTTCAATTATTTGAGGTAAAGGAGGCCGATCATACTCCAAATGAAATTATTAAAACTGTTAGGCAAAAGCTCAAAGAAATAGCTACAGAAAAGATTCAGAACAGAGACGATAGAAAAACTACCACAAATAAACAAAAACCACCACAATCACCTGGAGCTAAACTAATGCTTGGGAAGTCAACATTGAGAGATGGCTCTAAAAAGACAACACAATCAGATACACAGTCAAATGTTACCAAGAAACATGGTACCACGAAGAAAGTGGATACTAAAAAGCCAATTGGTATCAAGAAAGAAAACCGATTACTTCATAGGGAATTGAAAAAAAACGTTGGTAAAGCTCAACCAATAAATGAAGTGGCTGTTAAGTCAGGTAAAGTCACATATTCTCTTCGAGGTGGAAAAAAGCGCAATTTAGAGGGAAGAAAGATTGGAACAGAGAAAGATATCGCAAACACCACGGAGGCAAATGATGAGCGGGAGAATAAGCATGATGAATTTGGACAATCTGTAGATCATAAAGATACGAAGAAGATAGTCAACGAAGTTGCATTTAAACTTGGTATCATCATAGATAGATTCGCTTCAATTGACGATGTTGAGAAAAAAGTAAATGAAAGAATTGACGAACTACTTGTGAGTAAGAGAGAGGAAATAGGAAACGATAGGAGACAAAATGACAAAGCAAATGATAGAGTAGCGGAGCTAGATCATATTGATTTCGGCAATGTTAATGATGTAACAACTGAAAATGATTTTAAAGATGAAGCAAGGAAGAAAGAGTTATTACAGGGATTTTGCTCGAATGTTACAGGGACTAGTGATGCCGTTCTACAAGAAATGGATTACGATATACTGGAATCGTTTCTTAAAGATTCTATCAAGGAAGTAAAAGAGAATAACTCAAATGAATTACAAATCTACAAAGAAAACCTATTGACGTTAATAAATAGATTTCTTGGAATGGATTCAAAAGAAGATAGTCTCAGCGAGATAGAAATGGAAATTAGGAAACATAATAATAAAACTGAAGAGATTAAGAAAGAGGGAAATGAATTAGCGATAGAATTAAAACAATGGAAAGACTTAAATGATTCCAAAGAGAAGGAGATTGAATTCTTAGCTGAAATCCTAAAAGCATGTAACGCCATTATAGATTTAGATTATTCAGATTTGAAAGGATTGGAAATGAAAGAGATACGTCGAAAGGTTGAAAAGGAAGTCAATGTGATCAAAATAAAAGTAAGAGAGCACGAGAGGATGAAGAAAGATATTATAAGCAAAATGGAAGAGATCGAAAGACTAAGGAGAATAATAAAAGATTTCAAAATTCTTGAAAAATCAAACATACACTCATTCGAGTCGGACAAAAAAGATTTTTCAGTCAGACTCAAAGATGATACGTTGAGGACACAACGTGAGGAAGAACAAATAGAGAAACAAGAAAATTCTGGTGATTTAAAAAAGAAACAAGAACCAAACCAGGATATGCAGCAGAAAGAAGAAGATAGCAAAGAACAACAATTAAAAGACGATGACATTAAAGAAAATGTTGTGAGCAGCCTTGGTTTGATAGATAGCAAAGGCAAACGTAATGATGATGAAATAGACAGATGGATAACAGTTCTTGATATATCAACAGAAGAAAGAGAGAATCTGCAAGCATTATGCGAAGTATATAAGCAAGAAATACTGGAGTTGAAAATTAAATTGGATGTAAATCTACAAAGCAATAGTTCCGGTAGTGAGGCAGGAACCGTAAAAGAATTTGAAAATTATAAGGATATAATAGAAAGCCTTGAAAATGAATTGAAACGTAAAGACCAGCATATTATCCGACTAAGTAATGCTATAAAAGTAATAGAAAAACAATTATCGACCCGCGAGTCTGAATTGAAACAATTGATGACTCGTTCGTTGCAAGATGATTTTGAAAAAGAAGATTTAAAAGCTGTCATTGATGACCTGAGACAAGATAAAGATTTGCTAGTACAAAAATTACGAAGAAAGGAAGACTCTTTTGATGAAAGAGAAGAAGTCGTCATAGATTTGGAAAAGCGAGAGAAAGAATTACGCGAATTACAAGCAAAATTAGAACTGTTAAAAATAAAATATGCAGAAATTGAAAGTGAACGAGATGGATTAGGCAGGAAAGCGGAAAAAGATAACGAAGAAAAAGAAAAAATGAAAATCAAATTGTTGGAATTTCAAAACGAGATGCATCAATGGCGAAATGGCGGGAATAAAGATGGCAGAAAACTAGACAGTAGCGATGTTGCAGATTTATTAAATGACAGTAATGAAACACCGATTGGGATTATAGCAATGACAGAAGATTTAATTAAACAACTAGAAACTTGTACAACTAAATCAAATGAAGAAATACAAGGATTAAAATATGTCATTAATGAAAATCGAAAAGATATGGAAGAACTTAGAGATAGGATTGATGTTCTGGAAGATGATTTGAAAACCGCAGAACAAGCACTGGAAGAAAGGGATATCACATATTTGGGAGATATCAAAAATTTACAAGATTCATCCACGGAACAAATGGAAGAATTACGTGATAAAGACATTATGATAGTTGATCTAATGAAAAAATTACAAGATCGCTAATAACTGTATATGAGAATCATATTGCATATATTTAGTGTTTGGTTATTCAATCCTCAATAATAAAATATTTAATATTCATACTCATTTCACATCATATATACATCGTAGCACTATATGATATAATAACTTCGATGCTATTTATAACAATAAATTACAAGATCGCTAATAACTGTACATGATAATCATATTGCATATATTTAGTGTTTGGTTATTCAATCCTCAATAATAAAATATTTAATATTCATACTCATTTCACATCATATATACATCGTAGCACTATATGATATAATAACTTCGATGCTATTTATAACAATAAATTACAAGATCGCTAATAACTGTACATGATAATCATATTGCATATATTTAGTGTTTGGTTATTCAATCCTCAATAATAAAATATTTAATATTCATACTCATTTCACATCATATATACATCGTAGCACTATATGATATAATAACTTTGATGCTGTTTATAACAATAAATTTGAGATCATTCGTTTCTATTTAGTTATCAAGTATGAATTAAGTGATAAGAAACAAGATAATCTATTACTCTACCTATCAAGTAAACACTTACATTTCGTGAAAAAATGAATAATGCAACCTACATGTAGACAAGTGCAATGCTTGGATACAAGTTTGTCCTAACAAATATAAATTAATTGTATTGCTTACAAAATGTAAACAATAATTAAATGGATCCTAGATGTAATCACATTTCTATCTCAATTGATTTAAAAAATGAGAAATTTTCATGTATTCAAACATTTTAAGTTACTCATTATAAAATTTCCAATTATGCTGATTTGATAAACTCATGCAATATTTGTTTAATTATTTGATAATTATTAAAGTTACTATTTCATTGCTTTTGCGTCTACCTTCTTAGAAATGAGACAAACCAACGAAGAGAGAGGATTACCAAATACGAAACAATCAGGATTGAAATACAAAGAAGAACCCATTGCAACAATCCTCGATTAACTTAACTAAAAAGATAACAAATTGATGAAAAAATTAAAAATATAACATAATTATTTATATTCTACTTAGCAACAAAACTCAGCACTATAAGCAATTCGCTTGTAAAGCATTTTAGAAATCAGAGTGATCCATTGTCCGATAATCGACAAGTTATCGGACAAGAAAGATTTCAGTTAAGAGCCCTACGTAGATTTATTGCGATTCCTATTATTTATTGTGAATCCTATGTAGATTCTATGCTATTCAGATGAAATCGATGGATAATATTGGACAGAATGATTTCCTTCAGCTGTAATCCCGCCATATCATTTTTGACTGCGATAAATACTTAAAAGGCTGAAATTGTTTGCAGCTTTAATTTTCATATATAATAAGACTGTTTACAATTTTACAGCTTACAATATTTCATTTCCTACAAAAGACTATCCCATAAAATCATTTCCGGTACTGTCTACAAATTACATATTCTATATAGTATCTACGTTGAATTTAGTATGTATGTATGTATGTATGTTTGTATGTATGTATGTATGTATGTATGTATGTATGTATGTATGTATGTATGTATGTATGTATGTATGTATGTATGTATGTATGTATGTATGTATGCATGTATGTATGTATGTATGTATGTATGTATGTGTGTATGTAAGTAAACAACATTAAAGTCAGACCATGCACAATTATGCGACTCCCCATGATCCTTCAAGGTTTAATAACTCTACCTTTGAAACGTTTTGATCTAGTTGACATCTATGTGGAGATTAGGATCAAAAGAGGTGCGCGTATATGCTGTGTATGCTCTGGTGAGTACATTAGGATTACAACAGGTACATGGGAAGGCTAGAATCCTCAAGATAGCTGACGATTGCGACGCAGCGTGATTTTGTTAGTGCTCTTTTTACTCAGAGAGGTAGTTGATGATTCACCAAAATCATAAAGATGACAAATCATCATACAAATGAAAAGAATGCTGCAGAAGTACATATAAGTAAATTTAGCATGGCCGATGCTTTGATTATACTGGTAAAGCAAAATTTAATTGTAAGCATAATTTTAACCAGATTGTATTTTAATGTCCGCTGGTCTGCCCTATACGCCTTAACATATCAAAATGCAGAGCAACGTTTTTGAGCTATTAACGTTGCAACTGATATTCACTGCACAAGAAAGCAAGAAGGAGGGCGAAAAGTAAGATCTTAACAAACAAAAGAGAGTTGCTTCAAACGTATGTACCCTAATAACTCATTGAATTCTCCAGCAAAATCTAACAAATATAGCATCATTCGAGTAATCTTGTTTTGATCTTTGTTTTCTGTACCTTTATATTTTTCTTTTATATTCTTAGTATCGAAACAAAACGCATCTCTTGATTTGTGGTATTAGCAGCATTATGTCATCACTGCTATTGTTCGTGAGGGATCTCCCTATGGATCCCCCAATCCAATTCTGCCTTTAAGCCCAGCAACGCGGGTAACTCATTGCTAGTAAGATTATATACCTAAAATAATATATGTACTCAGCAGATCGTCTTTCGCCAGTTGCAATTTTGGAAATCTCTTAACTTGGAAATAATGGCAACATTGTATAATAATTGAGAGTAGGCCATTTCGATTTGAGATTCCATCAATCCAGACAGGTAATTGAGATGTTGTAGTTAGCTTTTCAATGATGTCTTTGCTGCTATGATACTGTATAGAAAAATATAGATATGGGCTACTTTGATGCACCTGGAAAATCAAATAGAAATTCATACATTTATACCGTCATTATCTTTCAGGGACTGAATTCTTGGCAATGTCACAAGGATGCTTATAACTCCCACATACATGCCGAAAAATAAAATATTTTCATACATGAAATTAATGATACATTTTGACATTTTCTCTTGATCCATACCAAAATTGTTATTATATTTTCATATGACTAAGATTATATCAAACATATTAAATGAATTAATTGATCAAAACTTAGTATTGATATTAAGTAACATGATTCGAGAATAGATTTTAGATTAAGCTCAAATTAAGTGAAGATATACGGTATTTACAGCATATATACAGTATAAATTTTAGTTATGCTATTACTGCAAGGAGTGTCAGTAATTTGTATCGATTGAGTATATTTGTAGTTGACGTTGACGTTGGCGCTTAGATTAATATAGCTCAATTTAGTTTACATCTATCGCTTTTGATATTCGATCTTTCTAATGTTTTAAGAATATTATTGAAAATCAAATCATCGAATTATTCTTCTTCTTCGAATATCTGTTTAATGGTTTTCCCTATCGACATCATCATTATCATAATTTCTTTAGAAATTCCTGAGACTTATAACAGTATTAAGACTCATTATTCACGGTCAATTAATGCGGATAGAGATCAGAAAATGTAGTGAAAATATTGGAGATTGGCGAGGCATTATTAACAATGGAAAGTTGAAAATTTTAGCTGCTTCACACACTGCAATGTATTACACAAGTGAAATTATAAATCAGTATACAGTATGAATTAATAGTATAGTATTCAAATTATCTTTATAGAGGCAAATAATCCAAAGCATGAACATTAAGCAACATTAAAGTACCTAGAGTAAATATATATAAGAACATGATGTATTCTAACCAGAATGAATCACAAACATAGATGTTTTTACAGTTCTACGCATTTTAATAAATGAACCATAAGCAGACATAAAATACGTTTTTTGTTTGGAAAAATAATGTTTTTTTTTAAATAATTCTTCAAAATGTTTCTTTAAAAAAATACGTGTATATATATGAATTATGAAACTATTGTGTACTTTATCAAAATATTCATACAAAATATGAGATGTATTTGAAGAATTGAAGAATTTCTTAATATTAGCATCCTGTTTGTTGTCTATAAACATGATTTGACAATTTATTATTTATTAAAATCTATCTACGATAAATTTTAAATTTTTAAACTAGCTACCCATATGGATGAATTTTTATTAAATTTTTCTAGTAATAAGGTTGTATTCAATTATTCGTAACGGTTACATTGTAAATTTTAGCAAGTTTTTGAACTAGTTAATAATGTGTCACATCTCAAATTAGGAAAATGATTAGATGCATAATAACAATTGAGTCAATAAAATAAAGTAAGTTTTACCGTACTATAAAAATATGATGCTAACTTCGCTCTCAGAAAACTGTCAACAAGAAATATTTTCCGTCAATATTTCAATTTACTAATAACTTTCAAAATCGGTACACATAATAAACGACTCTGGATAAGCCACCCAGCCGTAATTCATTTACAGGCTCTCGCTGTAACCCCAAGCACGACATAAAGTTTTTCAATTTTTTGAATCAAATTAAAAGTACTACAAAATTTAAAATCCCATCTAAATTAAAGCTAGATAATGCATGAAACTCACCGGTAATAAATCATTACGATGGTTGTTCTGCAGCTCTGCCATTTCCATTATGAATTTCCAATTTTTAATTGTTTGAATTCAATTATATTTAAGTTTCAAGTTAAAACCAAACTTAGTCTTCGTCTCGGCTATTCATTTTGTAAAATTAAAACGAAGCTTTTTTCATCTTCAAAGTCTTAAAACGTGGCTCAAGATTCCTGCAGAAATCAATGTAATATCCAGTTCCCTTTTGAGACTTCGGCTATCATATCATTTAATAGTGTCATGGTTACGGAAATTGCAAGAAGTAAAGCTATTTAAAGCTTTTAAACAAAATCTTGAATTGGAGAAAATGAGGGAATATATCAGCAAAATAGAGTCGAAGTATATAAAGGTGTTGACCTGTGAAGTATATAAGGGGTACTACTAATTAATCTAATGTTTCGATTAATTTGAAAGAATAACTTTCAGACCGGATTCCGGCCAATTTCCCACACAGTATTTCCGACCAACTTTCGACGGATTTCTGACCAACCCACCTATGTACACAGGCATTGGAATACAATTTAATTAAAACTAGATAAGAATGTTGAAAAGTTAACTATGCTATTCATTAGAAGCCAGTACTGATAGTGCAACTGAATCATATGTACATTTTTAAAGGACTGCTTGAACGCAAAAACGCTTTCCAAGAAACACATTCTTCTGGTAATGTTTTCCGCCTTACAACCCGATTGCATAATTCATGCTTGACAGATTTCAGCTTCGGTGTTGATGATGGCTTCAGGTTGAAGGAGCTATAGCGGCATAGCCCCTCGCATATTGTGTTTAGTTTTGTCTATTCTACACAGTGAATTAATTCTAAATCAACTATGTCATGGGTTAATTTGTATATCAGTACCAATTCAGCTTTTGATACGGCTCTCCAGTGTTTCTATATCATATATGCAATTGATAATAAGACAATAAAAATAATAAAACAATAAGATATTAACCATCTGAAGAAAAATATCAATGATAAAGCTATTTATCTTATCAAAACATATAATTATTGAACACCCTATATTTGTCAAATAATTTGTATCATAAATAAAGTATATCGAATGATAGTTAAACTTATGTATGCAATACTCAAAGTCTTATACAAAAATAGTTTTACATTATACAGTCAATTATGTCATTATTTGTCGTTTGAATGATATCTGCGAGGGTATATCGTTAAACTAGCAATAACTCATGTAGTGAAGTTTAAATATGATATACAGTATCTTCCTTCCCTTGTACTCAATATGATGATATTCCAAAATTCTAATCTTCTTCTTCACACATCTTGTCCTTAAATCGTTGAAATTGAAGACGTGTTACGCTCACAAAACAGTCTAATTTATTTTTAAAATTTCTAAAGAAATTATCAATTAATCAATAAATTTATATACATTTGTTTCACTATAATAATGCTCACACACCAGAGGTCAGGATCAGGAGTCGGAGTCTAGAATGCAATCATCGTAATTTCTAAATAAAATTGAATGTTGAAATTTGTCTGGATATTTCTACGTATAGAGGTTGGATTGACAATGTATTTCAGATTATAATTTTGGGTTGTAAATGAATCCCGCTTACGGACCTTTTACAGGAGTTTGTCTGAATTATTTTGGAGCCGGAGTGAGAGTTGGAGTTCATGTTTTACATTTTTGGAGCCGGACTCGGAGGACTTCTATTTATAACATTTTTAGGATTATTATTTCTTGAACAATTACAACATTTGGGAGAAAGATTGATGTACATTATGATGATTTTCACATCTGCGCACTTCCAATCTGTGTGACTGAAGTATATTGCACACTTTTGAAGAGATTGAGTACGTCATTTATGGATAGCATTAAGCCATTCTGCCAAGACTTCAAAAATAAATAATAAAATGGCACTATCATTAGCATCTGAAATTTTCATACATACATGCTATATATTGGAAACATTGTATTAAGGATGTCTGTGAAGTTAGACGCATATTCGTCTGGACGAATATTCAAATAGACCTATATTGGAGCGCGTTAAATAACGCTTCGCACAAATGATGTGAGCATAACAGACTTATTAATGGCAGATTTACGAAGTTAAGGAACCACATAAACTAAAAAATATATATAATAAAGTCGATAAAAGCCATATGAATTATTTAAAAAAAAATAAATTATCAAAACATACAAAATCGGACCAAAAAATTGAATTATTCATTTTGCCGCATTTACGCATGACTGATCAAATTAATCACGGATGTTTAGACAAAGACATGGATTAACAGTGTTTCGTATTGGAAATCAAACAGACAAATATTCAAATTGTCACGGGTTTGATCTAAACTTTGGACGAATATTCAAATTATCACGGGTGTGATCTAAACTTTGGACGAATATTCAAATTAACAGTGTTTCGTATGGAATATAAAAACAGACGCATATTCAAATTATCACGGGTTTGGTCTAAACTTTGGACGAATATTCAAATTAATAGGGTTTTGTATGGAATAAAATAACAGACGCATATTCAAATTATCACGGGTTTGATCTAAAACTTTGGACGAATATTCAAATTAATAGGGTTTTGTATGGAATAAATTAACAGACGCATATTCAAATTATCACGGGTGTGATCTAAACTTTGGACGAATATTCAACTTAACAGTGTTTCGTATGGAATATAAAAACAGACGCATATTCAAATTATCACGGGTTTGATCTAAGCTTTGGACGAATATTCAAAGTAATAGGGATTCGTATGGAATAAAAAAACAGACGCATATTCAAATTATCACGGGTGTGATCTAAACTTTGGACGAATATTCATATTAACAATGTTTCGTATGGAATATAAAAACAGACGCATATTCAAATTATCACGGGTTTGATCTAAGACTTTGGACGAATATTCAAATTAATAGGGTTTCGTATGGAATAAAAAAACAGACGCATATTCAAATTATCACGGGTGTGATCTAAACTTTGGACGAATATTCAAATTAACAGTGTTTCGTATGGAATATAAAAACAGACGCATATTCAAATTATCACGGGTTTGGTCTAAACTTTGGACGAATATTCAAATTAATAGGGTTTTGTATGGAATAAAATAACAGACGCATATTCAAATTATCACGGGTTTGATCTAAAACTTTGGACGAATATTCAAATTAATAGGGTTTTGTATGGAATAAATTAACAGACGCATATTCAAATTATCACGGGTGTGATCTAAGACTTTGGACGAATATTCAAATTAATAGGGTTTCGTATGGAATAAAAAAACAGACGCATATTCAAATTATCACGGGTGTGATCTAAACTTTGGACGAAAATTCAAATTATCACGGGTGTGATCTAAACTTTGGACGAATATTGAAATTAACAGTGTTTCGTATGGAATATAGAAACAGACGCATATTCAAATTATCACGGGTTTGATCTAAACTTTGGACGAATATTGAAATTAACAGTGTTTCGTATGGAATATAAAAACAGACGCATATTCAAATTATCACGAGTTTGATCTAAACTTTTGACGAAAAATCAAATTACCACGGGTGTGATCTAAACTTTGGACGAATATTCAAATTAATAGGGTTTCGTATGGAATATAAAAACAGACGCATATTCAAATTATCACGGGTTTGGTCTAAACTTTGGACGAATATTCAAATTAATAGGGTTTTGTATGGAATAAAATAACAGACGCATATTCAAATTATCACGGGTTTGATCTAAAACTTTGGACGAATATTCAAATTAATAGGGTTTCGTATGGAATAGAAAAACAGACGCATATTCAAATTATCACGGGTGTGATCTAAACTTTGGACGAATATTCAAATTAACAGTGTTTCGTATGGAATATAAAAACAGACGCATATTCAAATGATCACGGGTTTGATCTAAGCTTTGGACGAATATTCAAAGTAATAGGGATTCGTATGAAATAAAAAAAACAGACGCATATTCAAATTATCACGGGTGTGATCTAAACTTTAGACGAAAATTCAAATTATCACGGGTGTGATCTAAACTTTGGATGAAAATTCAAATTATCACGGGTGTGATCTAAACTTTGGACGAATATTGAAATTAACAGTGTTTCGTATGGAATATAAAAACAGACGCATATTCAAATTATCACGGGTTTGATCTAAACTTTGGACAAATATTCAAATTAACAGTGTTTCAGCGTCTGCTTTTATATTCCATACGAAACACTGTTAATTTCAATATTCGTCCAAAGTTTAGATCACACCCGTGATAATTTGAATATTCGTCCAAAGCTTAGATCAAACCCGTGATAATTTGAATATGCGTCTGTTTTTCTATCCAATGCGAAACCCTATTAATTTGAATATTCGTCCAAAGTTTTAGATCAAACCCGTGATAATTTTAATATGGGTCTGTTTTTTATTTAGATCACACCCGTGATAATTTGAATATGCGTCTGTTTTTCTATTCCATACGAAACCCTATTAATTTGAATATTCGTCCAAAGTTTAGATCACACCCGTGATAATTTTAATATTCGTCCAAAGTTTAGATCAAACCCGTGATGATTTGAATATGCGTCTGTTTTTTTATTACATACGAAACCCTATTAATTTGAATATTCGTCCAAAGTTTTAGATCAAACCCGTGATAATTTGAATATGCGTCTGTATTTATATTCCATACGAAACACTGTTAATTTGAATATTCGTCTAAAGTTTAGATCATACCCGTGATTATTTGAATATGCGTCTGTTATTTTATTCCATACGACACCCTATTAATTTGAATATTCGTCCAAAGTTTAGATCACACCCGTGGTAATTTGAATATGCGTCTGTTTTTCTATTCCATACGACACCCTATTAATTTGAATATTCGTCCAAAGTTTAGATCACACCTTTGATAATTTGAATATTCGTCCAAAGTTTAGATCACACCCGTGGTAATTTGAATATGCGTCTGTTTTTCTATTCCATACGAAACCCTATTAATTTGAATATTCGTCCAAAGTTTAGATCACACCCGTGGTAATTTGAATATGCGTCTGTTTTTCTATTCCATACGACACCCTATTAATTTGAATATTCGTCCAAAGTTTAGATCAAACCCGTGATATTTTTAATACGCGTCTATTTTTTTATTTAGATCACACCCGTGATAATTTGAATATGCGTCTGTTTTTCTATTCCATACGAAACCCTATTAATTTGAATATTCATCCAAAGTTTAGATCACACCCGTGATAATTTTAATATTCGTCCAAAGTTTAGATCAAACCCGTGATGATTTGAATATGCGTCTGTTTTTTTATTCCATACGAAACCCTATTAATTTGAATATTCGTCCAAAGTTTTAGATCAAACCCGTGATAATTTGATTATGCGTCTGTTATTTTATTCCATACGACACCCTATTAATTTGAATATTCGTCCAAAGTTTAGATCACACCCGTGGTATATGCGTCTGTTTTTCTATTCCATACGACACCCTATTAATTTGAATATTCGTCCAAAGTTTAGATCATACCCGTGATAATTTGAATTTTCGTCCAAAGCTTAGATCAAACCCGTGATAATTTGAATATGCGTCTGTTTTTCTATTCCATACGAAACCCTATTAATTTGAATATTCGTCCAAAGTTTTAGATCAAACCCGTGATAATTTGAATATGCGTCTGTTATTTTATTCTATACGACACCCTATTAATTTGAATATTCGTCCAAAGTTTAGATCAAACCCGTGATGATTTGAATATGCGTCTGTTTTTTTATTCCATACGAAACCCTATTAATTTGAATATTCGTCCAAAGTTTTAGATCAAACCCGTGACAATTTGAATATTTGTCTGTTTGATTTCCAATACGAAACACTGTTAATCCATATCTTTGTCTAAACATCCGTGATTAATTTGATCAGTCATGCGTTTATCTGCGTTCAAATGAATAATTCAATTTTTTGGTGCAATTTTGTATGATTTGATAATTTATTTTCTTTAAAATAATTCATATTGCCTTTATCGACTTTATTATATACTTTTTGCAGTTTATATTGTTCCTTTTAAATCATGGGCGCGCGGAGCCCGGAGATAAGGGATTTAATTCTCGAGTAGACTCGCTTGTGAGATCGAGATTTGAACACGAGAAAAATAAATTGATATCTCCAAGCGCCCATGTAGTACAGTCATTATAAAAAATGACCTCACACAAATTGCAACAGAAGGATTTTTCATCAATTCTAGGGTCAAATTTTATGCTTAACAACATATCCAAAATGTTCCGAAATCGGAGTAGGCAAAATGCCTTATTTTGCAATTTGATTTATGGCATTCCCAGTAGAAACATGAAAGCGAGGCTGTCCTTTTTTAGTGTAATCATGTGATTTAATTTGAGAGGAAAATATCAGGAATAGTAGCCTTGCATCATTTAGCACATATAGTGTGCTTAAAATTTCTTTACTGTCACTATGTATCAAATTACCAAAACGAGGCTATGTATGAAGATTAAACAAATCGACATAGAAAAACTAGAAAAACATATACACAGTAAGTGAAAAATGTTATTCATTATATTTTAACATTCCACTAGCAGTATAGATCATGTAAATACTTTATTTATCTTATTTTGAAAATACAATTATGTAATATGCATTGTTCACAATGAATAAATTTAGGCAAATGCATGGGGATATCATAGTCGCAATTATTTTTGACGGAAATTGACCATTACGATTTGATGATAGGCCTGAAGAAAAACAGCAGAAAATGATATCCAATAGAAATGTTAAATTAAATTAAACTAACGAACTAATACCTTTTACTTCTTGACAGGAAATCAATTAACTTTGTATATAGACTACAGTTATCCAGTCGTTTTCGTTTATGTTACTAATTTAGCCATGGAATGAAAATTGAACATGGAACTTCACCCAAAGGTTATGCCCAAAATGTTGACTATATCCTATACACATGTACAATCAAACCTGCTATAACAGCCATCTCTTTACAGCGGCCACCTGTCTAAAGTGGTCACTCTTGCAATGTCTTGAAATAGCATTTTCTATTAAATCAAAGATTGATGAGCTTGGCTGTAGTTTTGGTGATTTCCTCTTTTTCAGTCCTTGGTTTCTATGAGCAGACAAAGGAAGCTCGTATGGAGAAAATAGTCCATAGTCAATGAACTCGTATGAATAGTCCATGAACAGTTCATGAACATTGTTATTGAATGCTCCCGAGTTTTCATTTATTATAAATTATACAATTTATAAATTAATTCAGCAGTTCATGAACTGCTTATAAAATTGTTCATGAAATTTTGCCATTTAACATTTATGAACTATTTTTCCACGGAAGATTTTTATACAACAGATTTGATACATCCCCTGCAATATGTTCAGGAGTTCAGAAGTTTAGAACAATTCATGAACTATTCAAAAACAGCTCATGAACCTTCACGGACAGTTCATAAACAATCCATGAAAACTTTGGGCCATTTAACGTTCATGAACTGTTCATGGACTGTTCATTAACTCCTGGACTGTTTTTCGCAGGGATATTATGAAGAGCTGCCAAACACATATTGTGAACCCTACAGTTTTACTCACTTGTATTCGAAGTTTCAAAAATATGTTAATCATTATTGATTAAAATGAATGGAGAACTAATGGTCGGGGAATTCGCAAATTTCAAAAGTGGCACAAATTATTAGCTTTATACAAGTTTCCTTTATCTGCTAAGACGAACCAAGAACTAGAAAAAGAGTAACTCATTAAAACTGCAGCCAAGCTCATCAATATTCGATTCAATAGAAAATACTATTTCAGAACATTGCAAGAGTGACCACTTCAGACAGGTGGTCGCTGTATAGAGACGGCTGTTATAACAGGTCCGATTGTATATGTGTATAGTATATAGTTAACATTTTGGGCATAACCTTTAGATGAAGTTCCTGTGTTCAATTTTCATTCCATGGTTAAATTAGTAACATGAACGAGTGGGTAACTGTAGTCTATATACGAAGTTGCATTGATTTCCTGTCAATGATTAATGAAGGTATTAGTTCTTTAGTTTAATTTAATGTGACGTTTCTATTGGATATCTTATTGTGCTTTTTTTCTGCAGGCCTATCATCAAATCGTAATATTCAATTTCTGTCAAAAATAATTGCGACCATGAACATTCCTAGGCATTTGCCTGAAATTGTTCGTCGTGAACAATGTATACTACCTAGTTGTATTTTCTAAATAAAATAAATTAAGTATTTACATGATCTATCCTGCTAGTGGAATGATAAAATATAATGAATAACATTTTTCATTTACTGTATATATCTTTATCTAGTTTTCCTATGTCGATTTGTTTAATCTTCATACATAGCCTCGTTTTGATAATTTGATACATAGTGACAGTAAAGAAATTTTAAGCACATTTTATGAGCTAAATGATGCAGGGCTATAATTTCTGATGGTATTCCTTCAAATTAAATCACATGATTGCACTTAAACTGGACAGCCTCGCTTTCATGTTTCTACTGGAATTGCCATAAATCAAATTGCGAAATTAAGGCATTTTGCCTACTCCGATTTCGGAACATTTTGGATATGTTGTTAAGCATAAAATTTGACCCTAGAATTGATAAAAAATGCTTCTGTTGCAATTTGTGTGAGGTTAAGGCTTATATTGGCTTAAAATGACTGTACTAATGAGTTATTCTATTTATTAAATAAAAAATTTACTTGTAGAATTTCGCATAAATAGAGCATGTAGCGAACGCGAGGATGACTATAAATTGAAACCGCCGTTGAATGTCGACTGGATTACTATTTTATTAGAATTCACTAAACAATGAAAAATACAAGGAATTAATACTATAAGCTGCACATATAACTAACAAGGTATTACATACAACAATGAATTAAAGTCTTACATCGGTGAGCTTTTCTCCAACGGTAGTTGATTGAGATTGATATCGATTGTTACTGTTTCTTTGCTATATTTGTAACGGCATCGACGACTACATTTCACTATATCTAAAGATTACAATATTACATGCAGCTTTTATAACAATTTTGAGACTAAACTATTTGCTTACTTTACATTTTATAATAATACAATTGTTACGCTATGGGAAATTTGTGCTTTCAATGCATATATTTTTACAATTATATGACTTACAAATCATTTATTATTGTTTTCATTTTGCTACGGTCATCTTGAATTTTGCTGTATCATATTATCATGACGTAATCTATTCACGTGGTTAAATAAGTCTAAATATAAGTTTATAATGTCATTCTTTTTATAGTTCTTTTTCGAAGTATTTTATTATTTACAATTCAAAACACACCCCGCCATGGAAACCGTTGTTTTCATCATTTCATCAATATTGTTCCTTTGGCAGCAAAAGACATAACTTTGTAACGGGACGTTTGTATTCGCCATTCTGCGTTTTGACAATTGCGCTTCTTACAAGTCCATCTTTTCCTGGAAACGTCTCTGTAACTTTACCCATACTCCATTTGCCTCTTGGTATATTTCTCTCCATAAGTAACACAACATCTCCAACTTTCATCGACCTAGATTCTTTAATCCATTTCTTTCGACCAATGATAGTTGGTACATAATCTACTATCCACTTTTTCCAAAACAGATTGATCGTGCTTTGAACAAATTCGTATCTCTTTGATGGTGAAGGCGAGTCATCGAATGGTCCTTGTGGCACTGCTGCACTTGCTCTTCCTAGTAATATATGATTTGGTGTCAAATACGTCCCATCGTTGGGATCAGATGACATTGGTGATAATGGTCTTGAATTAACTAAATTCTCTATTTCACAAAGGTATGTGCATAACTCTTCATGCGTTAGCACTTTGTTGCCAATACTCGACTTCATGGACTTTTTTACCGACTTTACCATTGATTCGACCACTCCTCCGTGATGGGGTGCCTCTGGGGTGTTGAATCTCCATACCATTTTATTTTCTGCCGCAAAATCCATCAGCTCCTTTTTGTTCCATCCCTCAATCATCGTTTTCAATTCCTTTTCTGCGCCAACAAAATTGCTACCATTGTCGGATACTATCAGTGATGGCTGTCCTCTTCTGGAATAGAATCGACGAAGTACTTGGAGGAACGCCTGTGTTGACATGTCTGAAGATGCTTCGATGTGTATAGCCCTTGTGCTGAGACATGTGAAAATCGCCCCATACCTCTTCTGTCTTCTTGTACGAATTCCCATTTTGACAATGATCGGTCCAAAATAATCAACAGCAACATTGTAAAATGGCGGCGTAAATGGCATAATTCTGAATTCTGGTAAATCAGCCATCTTCTGCAGTTGCACTTGTTCTCTCAGACGTCTACATGTTATGCATTGGTTGACGATGGACTTCGAAAGTGTTCTACCATTGACAATCCAAAAGTACAGCCTGGAATCAGCCAGTGTTCGTTCAACTCCACAGTGGTTGGTCTTGTTGTGATGGTCTTTCATGATTAATCTGCTAATCCAGTTACGACGAGGCAAGAGAATTGGATGCTTCTGATCATACGGTAAGCAATTTGCATTTTCCAATCGTCCTCCAACTCTGATTAACCCTTTTTCGTCAACAAATGGTGTCAGTTGCTCGTAGTTGCCATTCTCTAGTTGTTGAAACATCTCTGCTTGAACAGTCTTCAGTAGGTAGTCTTCTGCATTTGCCAATTCATCTGAGCTCAGAGGTCCTTTTGAAGCATTCTTGTTCTTTAAACTTTTGCAAAACCTCTGTACATATGCTGTTACCCTTTTCAGTCTTTTCCAGTTACTGAACTTGTTGACATCTATAATGCTTTCTTCTTGTATAATTACTGTACATGTGATGACCTTTTTTCTTTTCTCGATGTCTTGATCTTGGTCTTCAAGTCTTGTGGGCTGCATATCATCAGGCCATTGATCTTTAGGTTTCGTTAGGAAATCTGGTCCTTTCAGCCATCTCCCTTCCAATTCATTTGTTGTTATGCCTCTTGAGCCATCATCTGCACTGTTTTCTTCTGAAGGGCAATGTCTCCAATCTGATGGTATTGAATCACTTTGTATTTCTCCCACTCTTACTGCCACGAATGGTTTGTATTGTCTTGATTGACTCTTTATCCATGAAAGGACTATACTGCTGTCACTCCAGTAGGTTGTTTGTAAAATATCTAGTCTTGTTTCTTTTCTGATGGTTTTGGCCAATCTTGTCCCCAGAACAGCTGCTTGCAATTCAAGTCTTGGTATTGTTAATTGTTTAAGTGGTGCAACTCTTGTCTTTGCTGCAATGAATCTGACATCTATCTTCTTTGTTGTTCTGTCTTCACTTCTAAGGTAGGCACAGGTAGAGAACGCTTCTTGGCTTGCATCACAAAATACATGTAATTCCATGATTGCTGAATTTGATTCTTCTGGTGTTAAGCATCTTGGTATTTTGACATTTTCTAATTTCTCTATGTCCAGCAGCAGTTGTTCCCAGATCTTCTGGTGTTCTTCTGAGACAACATCATCCCATTTGTAGCCTGTGCTCCAAAGTACTTGCATCAACATTTTGCCTCTCACCAACATAGCTGCTGCAATACCAATAGGATCAAAGATCTTTGCTATTTGGCTCAGAATCTCCCTCTTGGTCCAGTTGCCTTCCTTCTTCGATTGTTTAATTCTGAATGTCATGGTGTCATCTCTTGAATTCCAAATTGTTCCAAGGATCTTTTCTTGTTGTTGGTCAATTTCTTTTTCTTCCTGTCCTTCACTTTGTTCACTCTTCAATTCAGGGCAGTTTGTGACCCATTCCTTTAGTGGAAATCCTCCTCTTTGTAACACTTCTTCAATGTCACTGGCCAGTTGTGGTACATCTTCTGTAGCTTGAACTGAGTCGCATATGTCGTCTACGTATGTATTCCTTTGGATGGTTTCAGCTGCCTTTGGAAATTCTCCTTTGCTGTCTTCTGCTGTTTTCCAAAGTACAGTTTGGGCCATGGCTGGTGCTGGCTTGTCTCCAAATGGCACTCTCAACATCATGTAGACATCAGGTGGCTTTGTGGTGTCCAAGTTCCTCCAAAGGTATCGATGCATGTGTTGATCTTTTTCAGGTAACTTTATTTGATTGAACATTTTCGATATATCATTGCACAATGCCCATTTGTTTTCTCTAAATCTCAAGATGATGCCAAATAATGAATTGAGTAAATCTGGTCCTTTGTATAAGGCATCATTGAGGCTTGTTTCTTGGTATGTTGCCGATGAGTCAAAAACAATTCTCAGTGGTGTTGATGGCTTGTCGTGACGAAGGACACCATGGTGTGGGATGTAGTTAATCGGCCCGTTGTGTGAATCAATTTCCTTTTGCGTCAATTTTCTTGAGAATCCAAGTTCTTCGTTCTTCATTATTTGTGCGTCATAGTTGTTTGCTAGTTTGTTGTCTTTCATCAGTTTCTTTTCAGTTGAGATCAATCTTCTATATGCCAAGTCGTAGTTGTTAGGCAAAGTAGTTGGAGGCTGTTTCCATGGTAACCCAATTTGATACCTATCATCAAGCTTTTTACAACTTTCCTTCAGTAGAACTGCAGCGTGCTTGTCATCTGGAGAACCAATCAATGAAGGGTCGCAGTTGCACGGTGTGGACTTCACTCCAAAGCTCTCCGTCTCCCAAAATGCCTTTATGTTGATGCTTTCTTCAGCCAATGAAACCGTGTTAGTTGATGCAGTGGAACATTGGATGTCATCATCATCTGTCTTCTTGTTGGCACTTCCTAGCAGTACCCATCCCAATGGGGTCATCATTGCAACTGGCATCCCTGGTTGACCTCTTCTCATTTCACCGACCAGTAGGTGTGCTTGATCCACGCCAAGTAGTACATCAATAGGGCCAGGTGAGTATGACAGGACAACGTCTTCCAGGTGCTGGTAGTTCTTTATGTTATCTTTTTGCATGTGCCCAACATCTGCACAGATTTTGTCGAGTTCAACAGCTGTCACTTTATGTTTTTTGCCATCCCCATTGATTGCTTCGATGATAAAATCAATTTTTCTTGACATCTGCCTTTTCTGATCACCACTAACCACTGACAAGTTTATGAAAGTTTCTTTTCCTTCCAGGCCAAGGGACTCAGCAAAACCTTTCCTAACCAATGAAATCTGCGAACCACTATCGATCAGAAGATTTGCCTTTCTTGTGATACCATTGTTGCCATTGACTTTCACTTGCAATACCGGTAATGCATTCTTATTCTGGGTGTTTGTTGTGGCATGTGCAGCTGCTGATTCCTTGTGTAGGGCTTCATGGTGAGTCTTGCTGCATTGCTCTTTACCACATGTTCTTTTGCCTCTACAATCTCTGGCTGAGTGTCCATACTTTAAGCAACTGAAACATGCTCTACCTTCTTTGACCATCTGCCATCTGTCATCTACATTTGCTTCTAAGAATTGTGGACAGTCAGTAATTACATGCTCCTCTTTACATACCATACATACTTTCTTTTTTTGAGGTTTCTCGTTTGATTGAGTGACGTTTGTTGCTGCTGATTGCTTTGGTCTTTGAGGCTCTAGAGAATATGCTTGTGATTTGACAATGGATTCCTTCTCCAACCAATCGTCTAAGCCATGAACTGTTTGTAGCGCTCGACCTTCTCTGACGTCTCTACCCCATCTCTCGCGGTCTTCATCTGTCAGCTTTCTGACTATGCTTTTCAGCAGACCTGTTGATTCTAAATCTGCTGTACAACCAGCATTCTTTAACTGTGTGATGATGTCTTGTACTGTGGTTGCAAATTTCAGGAAGCTATAGGCGTCTCCCTTTCGTATCGGCTTCAGTTCGTCTATCTGCTTGAAACATACATCTGTCAATTGGTCATTTCTTCCGTAGGTGGTATCGAGCTTTTTCCAGGCCATGTCATAATTCTCTATATTGCAAATCAGCTGATGTGGAATCTTTGCCAGTCTGCCTCTCAGGATGTGCAGTTTTGTGTTTTTATCTGTAGCATCTGGGTCTACCAATGCCTTGAATGCAGTTTTAAATTGTCTGTAATCCTTTAGAACACCAGAAAAATGTGGCAGTGTTAATTTGTAACGAATTGGTGCTGTTACACTTTTCTCTTGCTTCGTTGATTTAGCCGACTCTAAATTGTTCGTAGTAGCCGACTCTACTTTGTTCGTTGGTCTTTCAATGACATCATCTTGTTCGTCTTGCGTTTGAATGACGTCATCTGTTCTTTGATTGTCCGCTTCAGTGGGATTGGCTACATCTTCATCTTCTTCCGTCTGATCGGTTGATTGTTCGGCTGTCATTCCATTGTTTTCTTGTTCGATGTTTGTGTCTATCAATTCTTTTGTTTTTGTAGTTTCGTGGCGAGCGGTCTTGTTTTCTTTGACTGTCTGCACGTGCGCTCGTACTTCGAAACGAACATCACAAACGTTATCGAACAGTTCGTCTAGCCAATTATCATCATCTAATTCTGCTGTCATCATGTACATTTCGTGGCATTCTTCGGCTCTTTCATAATGTTGGTCTAATAGCGTCAGGCTGTTCATCATCTCTTCTATATCGGTTGATCCTTTGCTGATCAACTTGATTGCCTTGTTCGCCATTCTTGTTACTCGTGATTTTGCAAGTGTTCGTTGTTGAACCATCTGTTTTATTGTCAACGCTTTACCATTCATCGTTGTTAACGTTGATCCTGTTGCTGTTTGTTCATCTGTACTATTCTCTGTGGAACTCATCATCGCGACTCTGCTTCGTCAGTCGAACGATTGAATTTTTGTAGCGAACGCGAGGATGACTATAAATTGAAACCGCCGTTGAATGTCGACTGGATTACTATTTTATTAGAATTCACTAAACAATGAAAAATACAAGGAATTAATACTATAAGCTGCACATATAACTAACAAGGTATTACATACAACAATGAATTAAAGTCTTACATCGGTGAGCTTTTCTCCAACGGTAGTTGATTGAGATTGATATCGATTGTTACTGTTTCTTTGCTATATTTGTAACGGCATCGACGACTACATTTCACTATATCTAAAGATTACAATATTACATGCAGCTTTTATAACAATTTTGAGACTAAACTATTTGCTTACTTTACATTTTATAATAATACAATTGTTACGCTATGGGAAATTTGTGCTTTCAATGCATATATTTTTACAATTATATGACTTACAAATCATTTATTATTGTTTTCATTTTGCTACGGTCATCTTGAATTTTGCTGTATCATATTATCATGACGTAATCTATTCACGTGGTTAAATAAGTCTAAATATAAGTTTATAATGTCATTCTTTTTATAGTTCTTTTTCGAAGTATTTTATTATTTACAATTCAAAACAGAGCATGTAGAATTTTCA
>OU744447.1:22505701-22542383 GCA_916610825.1 Haliclystus octoradiatus
CAAAAGACATAACTTTGTAACGGGACGTTTGTATTCGCCAATTCTGCGTTTTGACAATTGCGCTTCTTACAAGTCCATCTTTTCCTGGAAACGTCTCTGTAACTTTTACCCATACTCCATTTGCCTCTTAGGTATATTTCTCTCCATAAGTAACACAACATCTCCAACTTTCATCGACCTAGATTCTTAATCATTTCTTTCGACCAATGATAGTTGGTACATAATCTACTATCCACTTTTTCCAAAACAGATTGATCGTGCTTTGAACAAATTCGTATCTCTTGATGGTGAAGGCGAGTCATCGAATGGTCCTTGTGGCACTGCTGCACTTGCTCTTCCTAGTAATATATGATTTGGTGTCAAATACCGTCCCATCGTTGGGATCAGATGACATTGGTGATAATGGTCTTGAATTAACTAAATTCTCTATTTCCACAAAGGTATGTGCATAACTCTTCATGCGTTAGCACTTTGTTGCTCAATACTCGACTTCATGGACTTTTTTACCGACTTTACCATTGATTCGACCACTCCTCCGTGATGGGGTTGCCTCTGGGGTGTTGAATCTCCATACCATTTTATTTCTGCCGCAAAATCCATCAGCTCCTTTTTGTTCCATCCCTCAATCATCGTTTTCATTCCTTTTCTGCGCCAACAAAATTGCTACCATTGTCGGATACTATCAGTGATGGCTGTCCTCTTCTGGAATAGAATCGACGAAGTACTTGGAGGAACGCCTGTGTTGACATGTCTGAAGATGCTTCGATGTGTGTATAGCCCTATGTGCTGAGACATGTGAAAATCGCCCCATACCTCTTCTGTCTTCTTGTACGAATTCCCATTTTGACAATGATGCGGTTCCAAAATAATCAACAGCAACATTGTAAAATGGCGGCGTAAATGGCATAATTCTGAATTCTGGTAAATCAGCCATCTTCTGCAGTTGCACTTGTTCTCTCAGACGTCTACATGTTATGCATTGGTTGACGATGGACTTCGAAAGTGTTCTTACCATTGACAATCCAAAAGTACAGCCTGGAATCAGCCAGTGTTCGTTCAACTCCACAGTGGTTGGTCTTGTTGTGATGGTCTTTCATGATTAATCTGCTAATCCAGTTACGACGAGGCAAGAGAATTGGATGCTTCTGATTCATACGGTAAGCAATTTGCATTTTCCAATCGTCCTCCAACTCTGATTAACCCTTTTTCGTCAACAAATGGATGTCAGTTGCTCGTTAGTTGCCATTCTCTAGTTGTTGAAACATCTCTGCTTGAACAGTCTTCAGTAGGTAGTCTTCTGCATTTGCCAATTCATCTGAGCTCAGAGGTCCTTTTGAAGCATTCTTGTTCTTTAAACTTTTGCAAAACCTCTGTACATATGCTGTTACCCTTTTCAGTCTTTTCAGTTACTGAACTTGTTGACATCTATAATGCTTTCTTCTTGTATAATTACTGTACATGTGATGACCTTTTTTCTTTTCTCGATGTCTTGATCTTGGTCTTCAAGTCTTGTGGGCTGCATATCATCAGGCCATTGATCTTTAGGTTTCGTTAGGAAATCTGGTCCTTTCAGCCATCTCCCTTCCAATTCATTTGTTGTTATGCCTCTTGAGCCATCATCTGCACTGTTTTCTTCTGAAGGGCAATGTCTCCAATCTGATGGTATTGAATCACTTTGTATTTCTCCCACTCTTACTGCCACGAATGGTTTGTATTGTCTTGATTGACTCTTTATCCATGAAAGGACTATACTGCTGTCACTCCAGTAGGTTGTTTGTAAAATATCTAGTCTTGTTTCTTTTCTGATGGTTTTGGCCAATCTTGTCCCCAGAACAGCTGCTTGCAATTCAAGTCTTGGTATTGTTAATTGTTTAAGTGGTGCAACTCTTGTCTTTGCTGCAATGAATCTGACATCTATCTTCTTTGTTGTTCTGTCTTCACTTCTAAGGTAGGCACAGGTAGAGAACGCTTCTTGGCTTGCATCACAAAATACATGTAATTCCATGATTGCTGAATTTGATTCTTCTGGTGTTAAGCATCTTGGTATTTTGACATTTTCTAATTTCTCTATGTCCAGCAGCAGTTGTTCCCAGATCTTCTGGTGTTCTTCTGAGACAACATCATCCCATTTGTAGCCTGTGCTCCAAAGTACTTGCATCAACATTTTGCCTCTCACCAACATAGCTGCTGCAATACCAATAGGATCAAAGATCTTTGCTATTTGGCTCAGAATCTCCCTCTTGGTCCAGTTGCCTTCCTTCTTCGATTGTTTAATTCTGAATGTCATGGTGTCATCTCTTGAATTCCAAATTGTTCCAAGGATCTTTTCTTGTTGTTGGTCAATTTCTTTTTCTTCCTGTCCTTCACTTTGTTCACTCTTCAATTCAGGGCAGTTTGTGACCCATTCCTTTAGTGGAAATCCTCCTCTTTGTAACACTTCTTCAATGTCACTGGCCAGTTGTGGTACATCTTCTGTAGCTTGAACTGAGTCGCATATGTCGTCTACGTATGTATTCCTTTGGATGGTTTCAGCTGCCTTTGGAAATTCTCCTTTGCTGTCTTCTGCTGTTTTCCAAAGTACAGTTTGGGCCATGGCTGGTGCTGGCTTGTCTCCAAATGGCACTCTCAACATCATGTAGACATCAGGTGGCTTTGTGGTGTCCAAGTTCCTCCAAAGGTATCGATGCATGTGTTGATCTTTTTCAGGTAACTTTATTTGATTGAACATTTTCGATATATCATTGCACAATGCCCATTTGTTTTCTCTAAATCTCAAGATGATGCCAAATAATGAATTGAGTAAATCTGGTCCTTTGTATAAGGCATCATTGAGGCTTGTTTCTTGGTATGTTGCCGATGAGTCAAAAACAATTCTCAGTGGTGTTGATGGCTTGTCGTGACGAAGGACACCATGGTGTGGGATGTAGTTAATCGGCCCGTTGTGTGAATCAATTTCCTTTTGCGTCAATTTTCTTGAGAATCCAAGTTCTTCGTTCTTCATTATTTGTGCGTCATAGTTGTTTGCTAGTTTGTTGTCTTTCATCAGTTTCTTTTCAGTTGAGATCAATCTTCTATATGCCAAGTCGTAGTTGTTAGGCAAAGTAGTTGGAGGCTGTTTCCATGGTAACCCAATTTGATACCTATCATCAAGCTTTTTACAACTTTCCTTCAGTAGAACTGCAGCGTGCTTGTCATCTGGAGAACCAATCAATGAAGGGTCGCAGTTGCACGGTGTGGACTTCACTCCAAAGCTCTCCGTCTCCCAAAATGCCTTTATGTTGATGCTTTCTTCAGCCAATGAAACCGTGTTAGTTGATGCAGTGGAACATTGGATGTCATCATCATCTGTCTTCTTGTTGGCACTTCCTAGCAGTACCCATCCCAATGGGGTCATCATTGCAACTGGCATCCCTGGTTGACCTCTTCTCATTTCACCGACCAGTAGGTGTGCTTGATCCACGCCAAGTAGTACATCAATAGGGCCAGGTGAGTATGACAGGACAACGTCTTCCAGGTGCTGGTAGTTCTTTATGTTATCTTTTTGCATGTGCCCAACATCTGCACAGATTTTGTCGAGTTCAACAGCTGTCACTTTATGTTTTTTGCCATCCCCATTGATTGCTTCGATGATAAAATCAATTTTTCTTGACATCTGCCTTTTCTGATCACCACTAACCACTGACAAGTTTATGAAAGTTTCTTTTCCTTCCAGGCCAAGGGACTCAGCAAAACCTTTCCTAACCAATGAAATCTGCGAACCACTATCGATCAGAAGATTTGCCTTTCTTGTGATACCATTGTTGCCATTGACTTTCACTTGCAATACCGGTAATGCATTCTTATTCTGGGTGTTTGTTGTGGCATGTGCAGCTGCTGATTCCTTGTGTAGGGCTTCATGGTGAGTCTTGCTGCATTGCTCTTTACCACATGTTCTTTTGCCTCTACAATCTCTGGCTGAGTGTCCATACTTTAAGCAACTGAAACATGCTCTACCTTCTTTGACCATCTGCCATCTGTCATCTACATTTGCTTCTAAGAATTGTGGACAGTCAGTAATTACATGCTCCTCTTTACATACCATACATACTTTCTTTTTTTGAGGTTTCTCGTTTGATTGAGTGACGTTTGTTGCTGCTGATTGCTTTGGTCTTTGAGGCTCTAGAGAATATGCTTGTGATTTGACAATGGATTCCTTCTCCAACCAATCGTCTAAGCCATGAACTGTTTGTAGCGCTCGACCTTCTCTGACGTCTCTACCCCATCTCTCGCGGTCTTCATCTGTCAGCTTTCTGACTATGCTTTTCAGCAGACCTGTTGATTCTAAATCTGCTGTACAACCAGCATTCTTTAACTGTGTGATGATGTCTTGTACTGTGGTTGCAAATTTCAGGAAGCTATAGGCGTCTCCCTTTCGTATCGGCTTCAGTTCGTCTATCTGCTTGAAACATACATCTGTCAATTGGTCATTTCTTCCGTAGGTGGTATCGAGCTTTTTCCAGGCCATGTCATAATTCTCTATATTGCAAATCAGCTGATGTGGAATCTTTGCCAGTCTGCCTCTCAGGATGTGCAGTTTTGTGTTTTTATCTGTAGCATCTGGGTCTACCAATGCCTTGAATGCAGTTTTAAATTGTCTGTAATCCTTTAGAACACCAGAAAAATGTGGCAGTGTTAATTTGTAACGAATTGGTGCTGTTACACTTTTCTCTTGCTTCGTTGATTTAGCCGACTCTAAATTGTTCGTAGTAGCCGACTCTACTTTGTTCGTTGGTCTTTCAATGACATCATCTTGTTCGTCTTGCGTTTGAATGACGTCATCTGTTCTTTGATTGTCCGCTTCAGTGGGATTGGCTACATCTTCATCTTCTTCCGTCTGATCGGTTGATTGTTCGGCTGTCATTCCATTGTTTTCTTGTTCGATGTTTGTGTCTATCAATTCTTTTGTTTTTGTAGTTTCGTGGCGAGCGGTCTTGTTTTCTTTGACTGTCTGCACGTGCGCTCGTACTTCGAAACGAACATCACAAACGTTATCGAACAGTTCGTCTAGCCAATTATCATCATCTAATTCTGCTGTCATCATGTACATTTCGTGGCATTCTTCGGCTCTTTCATAATGTTGGTCTAATAGCGTCAGGCTGTTCATCATCTCTTCTATATCGGTTGATCCTTTGCTGATCAACTTGATTGCCTTGTTCGCCATTCTTGTTACTCGTGATTTTGCAAGTGTTCGTTGTTGAACCATCTGTTTTATTGTCAACGCTTTACCATTCATCGTTGTTAACGTTGATCCTGTTGCTGTTTGTTCATCTGTACTATTCTCTGTGGAACTCATCATCGCGACTCTGCTTCGTCAGTCGAACGATTGAATTTTTGTAGCGAACGCGAGGATGACTATAAATTGAAACCGCCGTTGAATGTCGACTGGATTACTATTTTATTAGAATTCACTAAACAATGAAAAATACAAGGAATTAATACTATAAGCTGCACATATAACTAACAAGGTATTACATACAACAATGAATTAAAGTCTTACATCGGTGAGCTTTTCTCCAACGGTAGTTGATTGAGATTGATATCGATTGTTACTGTTTCTTTGCTATATTTGTAACGGCATCGACGACTACATTTCACTATATCTAAAGATTACAATATTACATGCAGCTTTTATAACAATTTTGAGACTAAACTATTTGCTTACTTTACATTTTATAATAATACAATTGTTACGCTATGGGAAATTTGTGCTTTCAATGCATATATTTTTACAATTATATGACTTACAAATCATTTATTATTGTTTTCATTTTGCTACGGTCATCTTGAATTTTGCTGTATCATATTATCATGACGTAATCTATTCACGTGGTTAAATAAGTCTAAATATAAGTTTATAATGTCATTCTTTTTATAGTTCTTTTTCGAAGTATTTTATTATTTACAATTCAAAACAGAGCATGTAGAATTTTCACAAAAAACTTTATTAAGAATTCAAAACGCAATGAAGATTAACACAAGAGCTATATTTAAGCAAGTTCAATGATTCTCTATTCAGCTAATTCAAATGTATTCAATCGAAATATCGAATGTATGTATCGAATCGATTCAAAACCTAGTAGACTTTTAAGCCCTGTTTACAAGGAGGGACCCGGGTAGGCGAGTTACCCGCCTTACCGGGTTATAGTATGTTGTGTGTGGACAAATAAACTTTAGTAACCCGCCTATAACAGAGTTTAATAATTTTAAGCCAATCTAGGCATGCGTTTTGAATTTTAACTCGCCTACCCGAGTTACTCGCCTCTTTGTGTTTACAAGACAAGAACATTGACTCGGCCACGATGGTAACTCGGTCTGCCAGGGCGAGTAACTCGGGTAGGCGGGTATCTTTTTGCTTGTGAAAATGTCATACTTTTTCTTGTAAAATATCAACTTTATCGAATACGGCTTTTATGAGTGGCGGAAAACCCACTAAAACAATGATGGTTATATAATAAAATGATATTATTACATTAGCATATACGTAAAATATTATTATTGATATACTCCAAATATTATTATTGATATACTTATAATATTATAAGAGTATATAAGGGCATGTATGATAGTACAGTGCAACCCGCTTAAGTGCAAGTTGAAGTTGCCAACGGTTTTCATTGCATTTATCCGAATTTGCAGTTATCCAAAATTGTTTACAAAGGACTTGACCAGAAAATTGTTCAACGGGTTTCAAAGCAAGGTTGCAGATAAGCGGGAATTTCACTTATCCGAATTGCACATAAGCGGGTTACACTATATTAATAATAGTTCAAAATTTGCTAACAGTTCAATGATGGGACCTAACTCTCACCGGCTTTGAAGTTCTGCAGTCCCTATGAACATCAAAATGGCACTCTCGGACAAGTGTCCAAAACATCAGATAGATAGATGTTTATTCTCGATCACATGAAATTATATATGGTCAGTGGTACGAGACCCAGAAGGAATGTCTGCCTGTTTATTAGGGGCAGGGGTGCGTTTATTAATATTTTTCATTGGAACAAACAATGTTGAATGTAATAACTTGAAATTGATAATTACATATAGAAAATGAATAACGATGATATAAATCAGAAAAGTGATAGGGTAAAAAGGAATGGGGCATGTATTTTGCTGAATGTTACGAATTACAATGAAATTATAAAGTGGAAATTATTATTTCGTTTTTATTGTGTTTACGCAGTGACTGTAAATCTGTAATATATTTATACGTTGACATACCCCAAATTGTTTTTTTGTTGACTCATATTACGGGGATTTTGAAACGAAAACTTGTAAAATAGTGCAATATTTTCAAAGTATTACAGTACTGAAGTTCCCAAATATGCAAATGCCACGCCATTTTTAGGGTAAAATGCACATTTCATCGGGAATAATGAACAGCACCCCTTTGAGAGGCATTGCAATTACGGCCGTGGCGTATACAACACAAGTAAAATGTTTGTATGCGATTTCAGAAGGTCAGATAAGACTTTAAATATATATTTGTCTAATCTTCAAGACATGTAAACAAATAATTAAGATCTACGTAGTTTGATCGCACTGATGTAAAGCTATAAATAGATTGATATTTTTACGTAGGAATGATGGCGCACGTGCTACTTGAGTTTTTTTTTAATCATGCACAATTGTATACAATCTATAGGCAAATACATCAGCAAATGCATATAGGAAGACTGATCAGTTAATTTAAGATCCGTTTTTTCTAGGAGTCAAACATCGAAGTAATAATAAAACAATCAGACACAGAAACACTGACTTTTACTAACGGGCTTTCACCAGTTACCTAAATACTAAATAGTGAAACATTCCATGATGATATTGTTCAATCCAATTCTGATATCACGTAAATAAAATAAATAATCAGGAATCCGATCAGAACCAAGGTCAAGTATAATTCTTTAATCAAGATAGCCTTCTTCTCGTCAAAACACAACATTCTACAATTCATTTATAGATTTATAGACAGGCTATTAATAGGCTTTTGCCTCAACATTGTGTCTATTTTATATTATGCTCTGTCTTAACAAACATTGAGCACTCTCACATACATGTGTTCACCTCATATTACATTATATTATTATAGATTTATAGACATGAATGATAATGAAATAACGTGTAGAAGCAGAATTTAATGTCAAATTATAATGAACTGACTTTCTTATTGTCCAAATTCAACGCATATGAATAAATGTCAACTGTTAGAAGTCAATATTTTATTCATTCTCCTCTATATCAGTTCTAGCGGTTTTTTGATGGCTTAATTACCAGCCATTATTGTTCTCTGAATAGCGCGTTGATTGTTATATGTAGACAATAGAAGAATGAATCGAACAACTATTGAATTGCAATCAACAAGACAGAATCAATCAAGTAGAACAATAGAAGCATGTTGACTGTAATTTGAAGTGCATTCCAGACAGGGCTTCTGGAGTTGGTTGGATGTGAAATGAAAAATTAATTTGCGTCCGTCAAAATGCTAATGAGTAGAAACAAGCACAGGAGATGAGAATATATGAAGTGTCCAAATAATGTCCTATAAATTTAAGTACGATATAGTAAAGCGTCGCAAGTAAATTAGCAATTAATTTTTATTTAAAGAGGCTGCTCAGCTCAGATCTCAGCTCAGAAAATGTTTTCATTGATACGACCCAAAACAAAACTGCTTAACATTTTCCAGACAATAAATCTTATTATTTGAGAATGTGGAATTTCTGCATGTGTATTGTAAACAAATTTACAGCAAGAAATTAGAATTGAAGGCGTTTTATCAATAGTTTTGACGTCAAAAATAAATCGTCTTGCATTTGGAATATCTACACAATCTAATAACATTTTATTTTGTTTGAATAGTTTCAATTGGGTTGACATTTATTTCTGTCAATCTTTTGATCATAACTGCAAAACATATTTTTTAGAACATATTTTTTGGCCTGAAAGATATCAGTCATGATTAAATCCCTCAACTATCTACATCTATCATGCGAAGATCTGCGTGCGTATGTGCGCAACCAGTTTCACGATGTTTTCTCGGTAAATTTTTTAAGATATTTGAGTTTTATAGTATTAGAATCGCTGTTGCAAAATCGTGGTTCGCACGTCTTTTGATTTTTATACCGCTTTCTGACCTTTCTGTTTCGCAAAACGAAAAAAATTATACTGTTCGAGTTGTGTTAATTTTTTTTAATGTCTTTCGTTGTCGATATCAAATTTCACCGAATGTCGAATTCCAAGAACACACCAGATGTTATGCACATTAACCCGGTGTCAAGGTGAGTGATTTCATTAAAATTGTGAAATGCAATCGTTTGCCTTGATCAAAATCATACTGCTTCAAGTTACAAAATTTCGTTTAAACTTTCCATCATATTTAAATTCTACTTAATAGTAGTTTCCGAATAACGCCCTTTTGTTGTTGTTGCGGCTGGACGCGAATTGTTTTCTACCTGTGATTCCCTCTAAAGTGTCTATTGAACTGAACTAATAAATTATTCATGATTCATATTCAAGAACCATCAAATGCCTCTTCGGTTAAGACGCTAAAAACACTTCAATACTTTTCAAAAATTTCTATCAATATATTAAACAAAAATAACGATAAATTCAAGCCTGAGATATAGAAAATATTTTGTCCGATAAATTTTTTTTAATGATTTTTAATATTCGAGTTAAAAAAAGTAATAAAACTTGTGGAGCAATTTTATTTGTTTAATGTCTTAATTTCGATGGCATTTATCATGAATGTTTGATAGGCATTTATAATATAAATTGCACTTGAAATGAAACAGCTGGGGACCTCGAATAGAAAGCAGCAAGACCTTTGTTTCACAATTAACCAATCATATCAGTTGGTTAACAATCGATATATATAAGCTAACCAATCACTGTGTGAGTCAACTACAAAACGGGTGGCAATAGAACAAGCGTAAGATTGCATTGGAAATCATTCGCTAGATTGACGGGCATTCTTAGCGTGTCATTCTTATCGGCCTGGTTCATTATTCTGCACTCATATCATATCATTGAATCTGATGAACCCTGGTTATTAATTGCTAATAAGATCGTTATCTTATTTGAAAGTTGCAGTACAACTGCATACTTGCTAGTATACAAAGAAGGAATTAATAATTGTTGGAAAGTTTACCGAAGACATTTTAGTGATTGGGCGTTTGCCTAAAAAGAAAAAGAGCTGCATTCGGACAAGCGTTGATCAATCATTGCAGAAAAACTGCATATACCGACAGTTTTTGGAGACGATTTGTGAAGGATAACTTTGGAGGACGTAGTCTGCATACGAAGAACAGAGGAGGATTTTATACAAGATCGTATCAAAGGAATCCATAAAAGGGCGTTGTTGTTTAGACACGGAGACAAAAGCACCGTGATACTGAAGTGCAATAAAAGTTAAACTTTGGGAGTTTATGGTACATTGATACAACTGCAAGATGACTGGTAGGGAGCAATATCGCTCTTCAGCTACGCTGGAGATCGAGAATTTGGAGTTGCAAGCAACTGTTGAAAGTCAAGAGGAATTGATATCACAAATGAGAGATGACAGTAAACGCTCACCACGGACACGTGATTTTCAAAGTGAAGTTGAGGCACTTGGGCGTGACCAGCAATTGATGGACCTGCAAGAAGAATTGCAAAGCAAAGATTTGACTGTACAACAACTAAAAGAAGAACTAAATTCATCTCAAAAGGCCATTGATCAAGTTTACCAAAAGTATGAGCAGAACCGAGCAAAAAGTGATTCGAAAGATGCTACAATACGCAAGATGCAACGTGAATTACAACAAGTTGAAGAATCCATGGAGACAGCTCAACGTGATAAGTTAATGATTACTGATAAAATGCATCAATTACAAAATGACAAGGCCGCATTGAAGTTTGATCATGATTGGATGCTACAGAAATTCCAAGAGTTTGAAAGTCAAGCTGTGGTAAGTTGAAATCATTTAATTTGAAATCGTATATACAATATAATTTGATTGCATTAAATTGATTCCCCATTTTAAGTGTTATTTAAAGTTTCTACATATTTGATGTGGTTAAAATTACATATTCAACATGAATGTTTGAATGATGGGCGTTAACGGCACATGTATTAGATATTTGAGGGGGAGTGACAGAAGGACCATTCCGGATCACTTTTATCTTGATGATCTCTCAAGGGTGAATTATGGTTCATCTTCAATTTTTCCAAGATTAGATTTGAGAATTTTTGATTCATAAAGTGTAAAATTATATTTCGTACATTTAATATTTATATGTATCTCTTTGACTGTTTTGAACTTATAAATGATGAACTTTTGGAATGATAGGATCTCCGTCCCAAAATGTTTCTGATACCTGCATCAAACTTCTCATTTGTTGATTTTATATATCGCATAGCAAATTATGTTAATTATGATTTTAAGATACGCATTTCTTGTCTCTGTAGACAGACCTCCTCAGCTTGTCACAGAATTTCACAGAATTTCACTATAAAATGCATATAAAAGACCCGAGGGAGGGGGTTGCCAAATTGAACTCAGAAATTTGACCCCCAAAAAAATTAAATTATTCAAAATTGATACCGTAAATATTATATTCAGCCCAAAATGTAGACCATGATTATTTTTCATCGAAGCATATCTGAAAATTGATTACAGCTTCGTGAGTTTACATCAACCTTTTTTGCTCACTGAAAAACGATACCTCTGCTATTTTGAAAATTCTGAAATAGATACCCCAAAAAATTTTCAAAAACTGACCCTCAATAGTTGGCACGCCCCCGTACACCAACAATTTGGAGTAATCCTCCGCCATAAAAGAAATAAAATAATTGACTCAGGTACAGTATCGCTACTCGGATTTCAATTATAATCTCCAAGGGAGGGATTAATAATACGTCATGATTTTTTGAATCAGAAAAATATACACTTTAAAAAGTTGAAAAAAAAAATATTGTAATGAACTAGAGTATAAATCGTCTTAATAATGTTACATATCCTTTCTAATCACTTGACATAATAATCATTAATGTCATATTTATGTTAGCAGAAAGCTACTTTATCAATAGTATAACAATGAACTAGCAAATATGGAAAATTTGATAAATTTACATTACTAAATTTTTATACATTTATAACATTATCATAAAACTGAAGTGGCTTAATCACAATTCATCATTAAATAATTCAAAGCGATACACATATCATCCGCCCGACATCGATAGCGTCCCATAACTAATGTCTTCATAATTTATGCTTTAGAATATTATATATACATTTCATTAATTATCGCTGCCTGTACATAATTAATTGTGTTCATTCCAATATGAAGTCTTTATCAGACGGGCCTTTGATCGGTTAAGTTTATCTTCGCTTATAAAAAAAATGAATAACTTGCTCAGTTGTTATATTGATTTGATTGCAAGTCAGTATAAGAGCCAGTAGACTTGTTAGACCATCTCATTCGGAATAACAAGGCCGGAAAATTAATAAAAGCAATTCATGTGCTTACCAACCATCAAATTTTTGCACGTCATAGCAAGCGGGGTTTGAGCCAGTAAAGAAATCAATGTGAATGAAGACTTTTGTGTTCTTGCATGCTCTACAAAAGAAAATAATAGATGTGATACAAATCAGTTAAATGCAGGTTAAGGATGTATGGAACAGTAGAAATCAGCTTTTTAATTAATTGGAAAGAAATCGTGGTCTATTCATAGCACATGTTGGCGCGGTAACACTTTTAGTTTTCACATATGCAATGACCGAAAAAATCCTTAATACAAGTATTTTCTTTTCATTGTCAGTTTAGAATTACTCTTTCCTTCGATAACCATGTTAAAGACAAATGCAGACAGAAGGAAATGTTTGAAACCATTGAGTAGTTATGAAGTTTAGGGGTCAATTTGAGTCTTACCAATTTCCCAACTTAAGTAGTATTTCACAATTTAAAATAATCGAAAACTTTTATCTCAGATTGTCTGTGCTGCATTGTTGATACATATTTTTTTTATCTGTAATTGCATCTTTCCTCCAAAACTTTATTGATTGTCGTTGCTAATTGTAATCCAAAAATTTAAAACAAAGTCAACAGAAGGAGAATTCCGGCCCCTGTATTTTCAAACCTCCTAACTTATCGGAAATTTTCATTAGATAAACTGCTTACTAAAAATCAAGCTAAGAACATATGTACATGCATTTAGAGCAAAACAATTTATACGATTACAGATGAAAAATTATAAATATAATATAAAAACGATATGAAATAAATATATAAAATCATATAATTAAATTAATTGGAAAAACACAAAAATTCAAACATTCACAAATGTCATTGAGCACTATGAAAACAGTACAGATAACATAAGTACTATTATATACAAAATCATGTATAGATTATATAGATGATATAATATAAATAAGTACATAGGTGCATCTAATAGAAGGGAGACAGTGTGAAATAAAGACATTGACGTATTAGATGGATGATCGCTATATGCAGGTACCTATTGGAGAGATGAAATATAATTTCTTTATCTCAATAGCCTGAGATGATATTTTCATTTGATGATAGAATATATTTATATTTGGCGTTGTGTTATATATTAACAATCTATAACAATATTATTATTATTCTATATTCAGGCCTCAATGGATGACAGCGATGGAGGATTCACCAAAAAATCATCATCATCTTCATCCTCTTCATCCCGTCGATCGATCAGTAAAACCGAAACACGCACTAACGAAAAAGGGGAATATGTGACATCTGTTGAAGAGATCTATACAACATCAGGTGATCAGAAAATGCAACCAATGGTCAAAGGATTTAAAGATGTGGAGCAGAGTTTCAGAAAGACAATGACAGACAAGGATGTACAATTAGAAAAAGAGAAAGAATCATTGATGAGAGAATTCAAACAACTGCAACAACAATTCCATGAAGTAAGCCGAGAACATGAACATTACACCAAAGAAGCATCAGTCAAAGAGGACATTATTGCAAAATTGAAAGAGACGAAACAAGGATTGGAAGATCAATTGGATACGGTTATGAGAGAAAACGAGCAACTGAGATCTAGCAATGATAAAATACATGCTGAAAACACTGAATTACAAGCTGAATTAATGAGTAGCAAGAATAGAGTATCAAAGCTTGAAATTCAATTGGACAACGCAGTAAAACAAAAGAACTATCTAACAGAACAACTTGACTCAATCAGAACTACTACTATGAAAACCAAAGAAGATCACAGCCGTGTCGAGCAGCAGTTGAGGGAATATCAAAGGAAAGTCGATAGCCTATCACGAGATGTGAACAGCAAAGAATCAGTAAACAAACAAATGAAGAGCAAAATAAATGTTTTGGAAACCGAGATTGATAGCTTGAAAGAGGATTACAGTGCTTGTCAATTATCACGTGATAGTCTACAACAACACAAATCTGACCTGGAAAAAGAGTTACATAACCACCACAGTCGTGTAATGGATGTTCAATCCTCAAACGAAGAGTTACAATTAAGAAAGAATACCATGCAACAGGAGTTGGGTGAATTGAAGAAGGATTTGAATCGTTTTGCAGCTGGTGAAGAGAACTACCATCACACCAAATCACAACTTCAAGCTGAAGTACTGTCTGCTCATAAGCGCATTTCGCGTCTTGAAGCAGCCTACGAAGCAAGCCAGCAAGAGAAGGTTGAGCTACAACAAGAACTCGCTCCAGCCACTCAACGTTTGTCCATGCTTCGTGTTGCATATGAGACATTACAACAGAAGAAAGAACAATTGCAGACCGACCTTCTTCAGTCCCAAAAGCGTATCAACGAGTTGGAAGCTGTTGGTGAAAGACACAAGCAGGAACGTATCGAGTTACTTCAAGATATCCAGAACAGCAAGAAGCGTATCGCAGGTGCTTCCATTGAAAATCAAGAGCTCCAGAAGCAAAGAAGTACATTGAAAGGGCAATTGGATGAAGCAAACCGTAGACTAGTCGGGGCACGAGAAGATATTCTAGGAAGACAGAGGCACATCGAAGAGCTACAATACAAACTTGAAGTACTTAATAGAGATTTCTTACAACAAGAGGCTATTACGGAGAAAACAAAACAAGAAAAACGTCACGTCGAAGAAGAATTGAAGACATTTGGTAAGGAGCTGGATAGAATGCAAAACGAATTAAGACTTTCACAACGGGAGAATGACAAACTGAGACAACAATTGAATGCGACCAAACAGAAATTGAGTGATGCAGATGGTTTATTACAAAAGTCAAGATCAGACAGAGAAAGGTTAACAAAAGACCTGGCAGCAATGGAACGAAGTATTGGTGAATTACGTGATCTCAGTCATAAGTTTCAACATGAAAAGGAGGAAGCATTGAAGGAGTTATATGCAGCCAATAAGAAAGCATCCAGCCTTGAGTCAGCAAATGAAAATTTGTCTCGAGAAAATCATGAACTGGAAAGAGACAACCAATTACTGAAGAACAAGAACAATCAAAATGAAGCTGTGATCCATGATCTGAAGAAACGTGAAGCAGCAATAAAAGCACAGTTGGACGAGGCATTGAAAAGCCGCGAAGAACTCATTAGAATCAAAAATGCATTTAATGAAATACAACGTAAATATGAAACGCAGACCAAGGACATTGAACAAAAAGACGTGCTTATCAATCAATTGAAAGCAGAACGAGACTCTCATCGTAGAGATTTGGAACGAATTAGTCATGACTTCGAACATATGAAAGCTTCCCATGAAGCTCTACTCAAAGATAAAGATAGAATTAATAAAGAACTCATATTTGTCACAAGGAAGGTTAGTGACTGTGAGATTCAGATTCAACGACTACAAGATGAAGCAAGCCAATTACGTAAAGACAATGCCATGTTGATAAATAAACTTGCATCATTCGAACAGGCTCTTGATAAGAGTCAAAGCAATCAAACACGCCTACAACATGAAGCTATTATATGCAAAGAGAATCTTGTTAAAATCGAGAAAGAATGTGTGGTAACAAAGGAAGAAGCTACACTATTGCAATCTTCAGTCGAGACATATGAATCCAAACATCTAACAGTATCTCAGCAATTAGAAAAAGCAACAAGAAAGATTTATGAATTGGAAGCAATGAATGAAATGATCACCAAAGAAAATGAAAATATCAAGAGAGATTTAGAATTGCAAATTAGACAATTGTCCGACCAGTTAACAGGAACAACCAAAACAAATAGTGACCTCAAAGGCCAAATGGAAGATGTCAAAGGCCGTGCCAAGAAATCGATTGACGATTGCACAAGCATTCAACGAGAACACACTGAGTTGCAAGGCAAATGGGACACATTTTCACGCGAATACAGTGCCAAAGAGAGGTTGATTGAGAAATTGAGGCAAGACATTGTAAGCATGCAGAAAGAAATTGATGGACAAGCTGTTGAAATTGAAAATAGTAAGACTTCAGTTAATCAAGTTACGGAGGAAAAACAAGAGCTTTTGGCAGATCTGAACGCTGTCAAACAACAACTGTACGACCTTGAAGGGCGTTACAAGATTAGCGAAGATGATAAAGATAAATTGCAAACAGAAATTACTGAATTGCATCGACGTCTAATGGAAGCAGAGGCTGAATTAGAGAACACACAACGTGAATCAGAAAAAGAAATTCGTTCTTTGAAGACAAAATTATCAAAATTAGATGCCCAAATTGATGTCATTGTAAAGGATCGTGATTACATAAACGAGCAACTAGAAAATGAAAGAATCAACAGCCAAAAATACAAAGAAGAATACGAAAGAGTACAGAGAGAATATCTGGAACATCAAAAGATCTGCGAAAGATATCATGCCCAGATTATGGATAGAGACCGTATTATTGAAGGTTTGAAGAATGATGTTTACAAGATGGAAAGTGAAGTGGATGCCCTCAGAGAGCAGTTAAGAAAATCCCAAGTGCAAGTTGAATTGGCAGAACAACAACGTGACAAAGCACAAGAGAATCTAGCACAAGTTGAAGAAAAGAATCATGAACTTAAAAATGAAAATGAATTATTAAAGAGAAAGTTAAGAGAACTCGAAAACGAGGTTTCAAATCTTACAGCCAAATTACATGATTCAGAAAATGAGGCCAGATCACACAAAGCTAGGGCTAACGATTTGGAAGAGGAGGTTAGAACTCTTCGTGGTACTCTGAATAATCTTGAAGCGGAAGTAACAGCATTAAGATCAGTATTAACAGACAAAGAAGCAACAATTGATAAACTCCAACATGAACTGGCTAATCTAGCAGAACAATATCAAACCGTTCAACGACAACTGGGTGAATTGGAATCTGCTTATGAATTCTGCGAGCAAGAGAAGGAAGACTTACGGTCACAATTAAACTCAGCTGAAAGGCAGATCACAGAGCTACGAACAAACCTAGACAAATGCTTCGAAGAGGCTGAAGTTTTAGAACAGGAACTAGCTGCTGCTAGAAACAGATTAAGTCGCATTGAACCACAATTGGCTAGTGTTACTAAGCAACGGGATGAATACAAGGAACAGTATGAAAACTTAAGAAAGAGACTTGCTGGACTTAAAGACGAAATCTTCTCACTTCAAAAACAATTAGCAGATGCACAACGTGGTCAAGAGACCTATCGTAAAGAGTCAAGAAGCAAAGACAAAATAATTGAAGAATTAAAATCTAAACTGTTGGTACTGGAAAGGCAAGTTACATCGTTAAGAGAAGAACTCATTTCGAAGCAATTAGACTGTGATAATAATGGTGAAGAGAAAAGAGCAATGCAAGAGGAATTATTACGAATTCAACAGAAATTTGGAGACTTGGAATCAGCCAATCAACTACTTGTAATGGAAAAAGATCGTGTGAATGAAGAGCTGATGACGTTCAATGGTAAATATACAGAATTAAGAATTAAATACGATAAGACAGAGAATGATAGATTGGACTTTCAAAGACAAGCTATGGCCTTTGATCAAAGGTTGTCCAAAGTTGAACCACATCTACAAGAAATACTGAAAGAAAACAGCTACTTTTATGTCCAAGTAGAGAAGCTTTCCGAAGAGTTACGGGTTGTTAACGATGAAAATAAATATCTCAAACGTGTTTTGCAAGATTTGCAACGTGAAAACGAGGCGCAAGCGAACGAAATTTCAGAGAAAGATGCTTTGATTAATCAATTGAGAACAAAGATTCTGTTCTATGAAGCAGAGATCAATCTGCTAAAACAAGAAATTGAGAAAATGAAAGCTTTGCTAGATGCTTTAGATCAAGAGAAGAAAACTCTACAGCAGAGATTGCTGGTTGCACATACCAAGATTAAAGAGCTTGAGGAAGCCTATGAGTCAGCTAGGGCAAAGCAAGAGCAGTTACAGAGTGAGCTATTATCGTTACATAAGAAGTACATCACTCTTGAGACAGCTTACAAGAAAGCAGTTGAAAAAGAAAAGGAATTACAAGCAATCGTCGATGACTTGAAATCAAGAAATATCACTCTACAAGAAGCATTGAACAATGAAAGGCGTAAAGTGACTGATTTAGAAAATACCACTGAAAGACAAAAACAAATCATATTTGAGTTGGAGAAGGAAGTAGAGGATGTAAAGAGAGCATTGTTAAGTTGTCAGAAAGAAAACGAATTGTTGAGAAATGATAATGATGATTTGAAGCAAAAACTAATGCTGTCAGAAAGACGTGTTAAAGAATTAGAAGATCATGTTCGAACACTTGAAAGCGAGAAACAAACACTGGAAGAAGAACGATCAGTATTGTTGACCAAAATTGCCAAACTTGAATCTGATATTGAAATGCTACACACACAAAAATCCAACTTGATCAATGTTATTGAAGAACTGAGAAACGAGTTATCAAGAAGCAAGGAAACGATCACACGCCTTGAGGGCCAAGTCCGTGAATTGCAGAGAACAATTGACTCATTACAGCAAGAGATATACAAGAAAGAACGAATCATTGAACAACTTTTAGAGAGAAGGGAGTCTCTAGAAAAAGAGATCGAAACTCTTCGCTCTGAAATTGTCAATAAAGAAGTCATCATTGAAGGATTACAAGAAACAATCCGTGAACATGAACTAACTATTAAATCGTTACAAAACAGGATTGGAGGATTGGAAATAAGGATTGAGAAGCTGCTCTCCGAACGTACAGCTGTTGAGCAAAGTTGCCAAACAGCTATTAATCGTGTACAAATTCTCGAATCTCAAATCAGTATGCTACACAAAGAAAGAACCGATCTCAAATCCGAGGTTGAAACTCAATTCAACAGTGTTAAATCTGGTAAAGAAGTTATTTCACGAACACAAATCGAATGCAAAGAGGGATCCCGCCATATTGAATCACTGCAGCGTGAAATCTTGGAGAAGACAACAATCATAGATAGAATGACAGCAAATAAGATCACCATTGAATCTGAAAGAGATAGTTTGAAGAAAGAGGTGTTATCAATAAAAATGGTATTAAATACTATACGTGATGAAGGCAAAGGTGTAGGCGATGAATTACAAGCTAGCGTTTTGAAAATAACAACATATGAAAAAACTATTCTTGTATTGAGATCAGAAAAAGAAGAGGCTGTCCGTATAATGGAGGCTTCACAAAAGAGAGTAACTGAGCTAGAAACTCAACTTAGACGTTCAAACGAAAGAGAGAGCAGATTGAGACAGGAAATAGAGACTGTGACTTCGCGATTGTACAGTCTTGAGAGTAGTACACAGGATACTATCAAAGCTAAGGCTGATATTGAGCGCAACTATAAGATTTTGATTACTAAACATAAAGAACTGGAGAGTATCTATAGCAGAACAGTTGAGCAATTGAAAGAAATCAAAGAGCTATACTCTAGGGCAACAACCACGATTGCCGATCTTAAATCTCAACTCGAGAAGGAAACCTATGAGAATCGGGATTTAAGGGAACAGCTAGATATCACTTCTGGACATTTGTCACGCCTTAGAGAAGATTATCAAAAGCTTGATCAGGAATTGACAGAGTACAAGTTCAAATACGAAGATGCGAGAAAAGAGATAGCTGATAAAGATAATATGATAGACGAACTTAGGGCAAAGACTATGAACCTTGAGAAAACAGTGGCAAGTTTGAAACAGAGCTTGAGTCAAGTTAGAGCAGACTATCAACGTAGCCAAAGAGAACAAGCCAGACTTCATGAGGAAATTGTTATTTTACAAGCTACAATTGCTGATTTAGAAGCCAAATTGCAACGCTCGAATCTAGAGAAGGAGAAAGCAATCAGGGAATTGAATGATTTGAAAGCCAAAATTCCACAACTGGAATCACAGATTGAGGATTTAACAGAACAACGAGATGATCTGTATGCAGAGGTTAAAGATTTGAGATCAGCCAACATGAGACTGAAAGAAGAAAATGTTACTCTGACACGTGAAAACGCTGATCTTCAAAGTATAATTGAAATGCTGAAGAAGGATATAGCACAAAGAGATGTCATGATTGCTCAGTTAAAAGAACAGAAAGCAAAACTTGATGAAGAAATTGAGAAACTGAAAACAGAAATTATTATCAAGGATAATGAGATCGATAAGCTTGATTCAAAACTACGTGATATGGAGGCAACTATTCAATCATTGAATACCAGGCTGGCAGAAATCGAACCAGCGTATGAAGCAAGTAAGGAGAAAATTAAACGTTTAGAACAAGAAATACAAGAGTTGCGATATAAAATTATGGACCTAGAATCAGCTTTGAAACAAAGTAAAGAAAATGAAAATGAATTAAGAAACAAGTTGACCGTCACTGAAAGTAAGTTATCGAAGATCACACAGGCATTCGAAGAGGCACAACAGGCAAGAATCGATGCTGAAACTCAACTTCGTAACGCAATGGAAGAATTATCTACTATCAAAGATGCGTATGACAGATTAGAGAAAGACAAATTAGCCTTGGACGAAGAAGTCCAGGATTTGAAATCCAAATTATCAAGATCGGAAGCACAGAACGAATATTTAAGCAAACAGAAGACAAGACTTGAAAACGATTTAGCTGACAGTGTAGCAATTGCTGATAAATTACGAGCTGAAGTACAAAATCTAACAAAGGATTTGCATGAACGGCAACTATTGATTGAATCGTACCTTAAGTCCATCAATGAAAAAGATAGTATGATTGAAAGGCTGAAATCTGAAAAACAACAGCTCGAAAACGAGAATTATTCCTTGAATGAAACAATCAGCGAGCTACAAGCAAACCTCGATGTGGTACAGAAGAAGAAAGAAGAAATCGAGAAAGAATTATTCTTGGCAAGGAAAAGGCTAGCTGAGATAGAATTGATAATGAATTCATTGAGAGAGGAGAGGCAAGATCTTGAAAATGAAGTGAAAGAATTGAAGGAGAAGCTATTTACATATCAGCATGATCTAGAGAAATTGCAAGAATCAGAATCACGTCTTAAAGGAGAGCTTGAAGAAGCCAAGGCAAGAATTCAACGACAAAAAGACGAGTTATTAAGGTTACAACAACAAATATCGCAACAGAAAACCGTTATTGATCGTTTGGCACGTGATAACAACGAGAAAACGAATGCTATTGATGCATTAACTGCTTCTAAACGTACACTTGAATCTGAAGTAACCATTTTAAAACGCGAGCTATCAAAGTTGAAAACAGAAAATGAGACCTTGTTGAGTAATTTGAGAGAGTCCGAACAAGAAATTCAAGTTTTGAAAACGAGATTGTTTGAATTATCTGTTCTGAATGATAGTTATCGAGAAGAGAAAGAGCGTATCTATGCAGAATATAGAGCAATTGACAAAGAATATAACGAGTTGAAAGACAAGTATAACAACGTGACAAGGGAATTAGCAAGGTTAAAAGAAGATGCTGCATATTCAGAAAAACGCATCACTGAGCTGGAGAACATCAATGATGATTTGAATCATCATGTCGAGCAACTAAGACAGGAGATTGCTATTTTGAAACGAAGATTAAGTGAACTGCAGTCAGCTTTTGACTTATCCAAACGTGAACAACAACAACAACAAGTTGAAGAGGTCATTGTTCAATCACAAGAACAAACGATGAACGCCATGCCAGGCCAATCAATTAGCGAAGAAGAATTTGAAGACCTTAAATACAAATTAATAGAAGCTGAGAATGCTCTAAAGCAGATGGAACAAGAAAAAGAAGGAGTAAATAATGAATTAATCAGAGTACATCAACGTGTCTCAAAATTAGAAGTCGAATTAGAATCAGCCCAAGGCAAACGCGATGAGTACAAACGCATGATTAATGATTTAGAACGAAAAATCAGAGAGTTGGAATCAACAAATCAACGTTGTTTGGATAGAGAAAAAGAATTGCAAGAGGAGGTCTTAACTTCACACAAACAAGTCTCTGGCTTGGAACAAGAGATCGTTATGTTGAAATTAAGATTAGGTAAATCTGAGACAGATAAAATCAATCAATCAGAAAAGATTGAATCACTCACAAGAGAAATCAATGAGTTGCAACAAAGATTCGCACAAGTTCAAGCATCAATTGATGAAAAAGACAATAAAATTGATGAACTTCAACAACAGCTCGCTGAAGAACACAAACGATTTGCAAATCTTGAATCTGCTTATCAAGTTGCTGTTGATGACCGTGAGAAACTTCAGCTAGAACTCATGCTTGTTAGTGGCAGGCTCGATGATCTTGAACATAAGTTTCAGGAGGAAAATAGAGCAAATACAATATTGAAAGGACAATTAGATGAGATGACCAACAGGAATAAAAAGCTCAAAGAAGAGTTAGCTGATATTAATAAAAAGGTTGCCGAGATGCAGGGATTACTAGAAGACATAAGAAAAGAAATGGTTGATAAAGACGGTGTAATTAATCGATTGAACAACGCAAAAGACCATCTTGAAAGTGATTTGGATAGAGCAAATGAAGAGCTCTCATATATTAAAGACGAATTAGAAAAAATGAAATTGGAAAACAGAAGTTTGACACAAGAAAACACAACACTGAAATTTCACGTGTTGACTCATGAATCAGATAAGATGTTGCTACAGGAGGCTAAGGATAGATTGGAACGTGAGTTGAAAGATCTAGAACGTGAATTTGCTAAACTCAAAGACCAGTATGATACATGCTACAGAGAGAAGAGACGTGTTGAACACGAGCTAGCAATTCTGAGACGTCGTTTAGGTGGAAATGCCGAGTTTGATGCTTTGAAAAAAGAGAAAGAACGCCTGGAGCTGGAATTAGCAGCTATTCATAAAGCCTTGGCAGAACTCAAAGCATCGTTTGAACTCACAGACGCTGAAAAGAAATCATTGATTGCCAGATTAAACATATCTGAAAAAGAACTAAGCGAAAAAGATATTTTGAGCCAGAAATTGCAACAGGAAAATGATAGATTGGAACATGAAGCTAAGATTATCAAAGAGAAACTTGAGAAATGTGAAGTATCTCTGGAGACATTGCAGATTGAGAAAGGTCAGCTACAAGAAGAGCTACTCGATTTACACAAGAAACTTGTTAAACTAGAAGGGGACTATCAGCTTGTCATTGATAGAAAGAATGAATTACAACGCGAACTTGAAATGAATCAAGCTCGTCTAGCAACACTTGAATCGAATTACCAGAAAAGTCAGGCAAGAGAAAGCAAACTTCAAGGCGATATGTTGTCTGCATATAAGAAGGTGACTATTTTGGAACATGAGCTTTCTTCTACAAGAGACCGAATTGCTTCATTGGAGCGGGCACATCAAACGATCGAGGAACAGAAATCAACCTTGAAAGAGGAATTATTTACAGCACAAAAGAGAGTTTCAGAATTGGAAGTTGCATTAGAATCATCTGAAGATCGTAACAATGACTTGATTAAAGATCTAGAATCTGCTAGAAGATATCTCGAAGAGTTGCGTGACACCTACAAACTGAGCGAGAAAAGCAAGGAGGAATTGATAATTGAGATTACATCTCTTTCCAGTAAACTATCAAGACTTGAAGGCAAATTAGAACAAGCATTGAAAGAGAAAGAACAATTACGTAATCAACTTGAAGAAGCACGAACAAGAACAGCAAAGGATAGAGAAGAGTTCAGTGAATTGCAGAAGCAGTTGCTAGAATCGCAAAGAAAATGTGACACATACACTAAAGAATTGAGCTACAAGAGCAACTTGTTGGAAGAAATGAGAAGCAGGAAGAGCGTGCTTGAGAGTGAAATTGATTCTTTGAAAAGAGATGTTGAGAACAAAGGCTTTGAATTAGATGCAGTTGAAGTTGAAAAATCAGAAATTCAAAAGACACTTGAAAGCATGAGAGCCAAGTTTAGTGAATTAGAAACAAGTTACCTGACTATCCAAGAAGAGAAAGAGAAATTAAGGCAGGAAATGATTGAGGCTCATGCATCTGTATGCCGTTTGAAAGAACATTATGAAGCAAGTCAAGGCGATAAGGGTAAATTGCAACATGAATTAGCTGAATACACAAAGAGGGTGACCGAGTTATCATTGGCAGGAGAATCAAGTCGACAGGAAATGGACAAATTGAAACAAGAATTAGCGAAATTGAATGAACAGACAATTGATTATAGAAGATCATATGACTCTTCTCAACAAGAAAATAACAAATTGAAACATGAGAATGAATTAATTATTGAGAAATTACATAATTCTGAATCATTATTTGAAACATCTGAAAGAGAACGTGAAAAGCTACAACATGAAATCTTGTTAACACATAAAAAGGCATCGGAAGTATCTGTTGCATTACAGACAACACAAGAAGAACAGAAATCAATGTCATCAGAATATGGTAGCCTACAACGTGAGGTTGAAAAATATAAGAGTTCTTTAGACAGTTATTCAGCAAAAAATAATTCATTCCAAGAAGAAGTATTGAATACGCATAAACAATACACGAAGATTGAATCATTGTATCAGAGAAGTCAAGAGAAAGAAGAGAAATTGGAGCAACAACTTGATAATGCCAACGATACCATCTCAAATTTGGAAGAAGAACTTAAACAGATCACCCAAAAACTTAATGAATCTGAAAATGAATTGCAAAAGTCAAATGACAGACTATCAAGAACACAAGAAATTACTGAATCCCGAACCGACGAGGTGTCAACTCTTCAACAGAGATTGAATGAGTATGATGGTAAATCAACTCAATTCCGTTCAACAACCGAAGAGAACAGCCGTTTGAAAGAAGAGCTTACAAGTGTACGCAATCGCTTAACTAGACTGGAGAACGAAATGAGATCAGAAGTGGATCAGAAATCAACTACTACTGAACAATATGAGCAAGCTAAACAACAAGTTTCCAGACTCAGTGGTGAGGTATCAAGCTTACAAAAACAACTTCGTGGTACAGCTGCTGATCATGAGAAACTCAACAACGAATATTACAATTCTGTTCAAGAAAGAGAAAGTGAAATTGAGAAATTGAAATCAACAACACGCTTACTTGAAAGGGAGACTGATGGACATCGGCATGAGACTAAACGTATTCAAGAAGAGTATGATCAAATTAACCGTGAAAAGGCTTACATTACCCAGGAATTGCAAGCAATAAATAAGAAATTGAACAGTCTTGGCATGTCTTACCTTTCCGGTAAAGATGATCGCGGTCGACCAACAGAGTTTACCTCAGATAGTGACCGAATCGTCAAAGACATCCATTATCTCTTGGAACATACTGAACAGGAGCTTGAATATAGAACAAATCAATATTCCACCAGCCAAACAACAATTGAATCATACACAAAAGAAAAGGATGGAATCAGTCGTGAATATGAGGATATACAAAGACAATGCAGGGAATATCAAGACAATGAGCAATCAAGACAGAGAGAGAAGGCGAGACTGGAAGAACAGATTCAATCCTATCAAAAACAACTGCAAGAGATGGAATTTAAATATAATGAAGTACACCAACAAGTTTTGCATTATGAACAAGAAATCCAAACTTACAGAGTAACAATTACTGAATACGAAAGCAAGATTCATACAACTGAGAACCGATATAGCGAAACAGATCGTGATGTCAAGGAGTTACATGAGAAACTTGACGCAGCATTGAGAGAAAGCAATGCATTGAAGGAGGAATTACACGAAGAACAAATGAGAACTCGCAACATTAAGAAAGAATTCGCACGTCAATTGAAGGATCATCAACGAGTCAGTGAAAATAACCTGAAAATGTCAAGAGAAAAAGATCTAGTAATCGAAGAATTAAGATCAAAACGTACTGCCCTAGAAACCGAGGTTGAAACCTTAAAACGAGAATGGGATCGTATGAAAGGTGATTACAAGAAGGTACAAAAAGAAAGAGAACAATTACGACAAGAATATCAACTTACAAAAGAAATGTTAACAGAAATACAAGAAACCTATGAATTAATCAGAACCGAGAAGTTAGCCGAGGAGGAAGAAACAAGAATTGTTAAAGAAAAATATGTCAGAGAAGTCCATGAATTACAAGAAAAATTAGCACGAGTAAGTAGGAGATTGTGAATTTACACCTGGTCATGTTGGGCGCGATGTACTATCGTATTGTTTATAAATGGATATTGCTATGTCTGACCGTGATTTGTGCCGTTCTTTGGGTAGAGAATATGTTAGGCCTAAGAAGGACGGCACATTGCTATAATGTCTATACTAATATTACTGTAGTGCTATAAAGTATATATATATATAATGATAAACTGTCTAATTTACTTATCAGGCCGAACGTGATTTAAAACAGTCCATCGAATCCCAATCGATGGATTTGGATGAAAGATACCAACAACTACAACGAGAGATCGCCGATGAACGTGAACACTCACGCCGATCAGCCAGTGACAAGAGAACTGAAATTGATCGTCTTCAACGGCATATCTCCGACCTTGAGAAGGAAATTGATAGATTGAGACGCTCGGACCAAAGACGAGGTTCAAGAGAAGAACATAGCCAACGAAGATCATCAACAACAATGATTGTCGAGAATAAATCACGAGGTCAACAACAAGAGGAGAAAATCGTAGCGCAATCAATTGGTAGAAATAATCAATCATATGACAGTAAGTAATGCTAAACTACATTAATCTCTAATGTGTAATGAAGTCACGAAATCAGTGTAATGAAGTCACGAAACCTGATTTTAGTAGCCGCTGTTTTGAGAAAAGTTATATAGATTTTTATTGTTTTCATTACATCATGGAGTAAACATTATTCATACTGTACAAACATGTTATAAGATAAACCGTTACTAATAAAAAATGATCTCAAGCTTGATAATGCGCTGGAGCACTCAATTTCAACTTTGCACTATTCTTGGAGGACCTAGTTTCACAGTAGGTGTAGTGAAGTTTAAATTGTTCGATTACCAGTTTCATACTTCGGCACTTTAATAAAATGGAAAATATGGAGGCATTTGAATACTCTAACAATAGCCAATGTTTAACATTATAGGTGCATATAGTACATCACTATCAATGGATGTCAAGAAAGATAAGGAAGAGCAAGATAGAAAACAACCATCTAGTTTCTATCGTTCAACAGCGGAGTTAGAGACAAAAGAAAAAGACTATGGTGCTGTTGACATCCTTGTTAGCGGAGTCCCAGCTGCTGAAGTTGAAGTTGAGCAATCCGTAACGGAGCAACGTGGTGATTACGGATACGGACAAACAGGTGCATATGGTGAAAGATCAGAATCTCGTGGTTCAAGTCGGCGAAGTGAACGATCAAGTAGCGTAGTGAGACGAGACTATGAACAGAAATCGGAATACGAACAACGATCTGATTCCCGCAGTGGAAGCCGTGGCAGTGGAATGTATGGGCGGTCGACGCCAGATGACTACAGTAAGTCAACAAAACGATATGGTGGCTATTAAAGAGACAAAATTTACAAACATTTTATTATTATATCCAATAACTTAAAGGATACATATTCATAATTATAAAGCACATAGTGTTATTTACTTTTTACCTTTTTAATATAATTATTTAAAGTTACTAAGTTACACTTTAAATTATCTTTATACTTAAATGTTGATGGAAGCGTGATTAATTTTGACACTGCTTGACAAATATAGACAACTATTGCATCTCTTTTCCTGCTAAGAATATTTAGTGAATGCAATATTTAGAATATATAACTAACTGCTTGTATATCTCATTTTAGAATTATTATTTGTTATTTGCTTTCTCATACTTTGAGCTATATTAAATAGAAACCATAGGTTGATTGCTCAAAAAAATGATGTATATTTTTGATGTCTCCTATTTCCCGCATATTTTTCATATAATTCAATGCCACTATAAGAAGCGTACATGATTTGCTTGTAATATATAATTATACATATATTCCTAGTTATATAATAATGTAATATGAGGTAAAACACATATATGTGAAACTGCTCAATGATTGTTAAAACAGAGCATAATATAAAATTGAGACAAAGATGAGGCAAATCCTTTCCGTAACTCCAAGTTTCACGTGTTTATTTCACGATCATCAGACGGTATATACACGTGAAAGTTGGAGTTACGGAAAGGCTTTGCCTTATCTTTGTTTCAATTTTATATTCCTAGTTATAGAATGTTTTCGTCAACATACATCGATACTATCAGTGTTGCACAAATGAGGCAAATAAGGTCGCATAGGGCATCATCGACAGAACAGATTGATGCACCTTCTGGTCATTCATATGAATGTTCTGGAAACGCCCTGATCCATATATCATCTTTAATCCTTCTTGACTTTCAATGAAGCTTCCTGGAAGAAGGCCAGCATATAGAGAAGAAAACTCTCTAACATAGACATTTTAGATTTTTATTTATTAAAATTGTGGAATATGCGCTGATATAATGTTAAAAGTAAGAACAAGTTCACATATTTTAAATCAACTTTTAAAGTTAGTTCTAGAGTCTTCTTCCTGCATGAACTGGAGGTGTTAACTTTCGAATAAGTCTACGGGTATGACCTTGAGTACTGTGGTAGCTGGACTGTAAACGTAACATTAAATTCCTAGAACATCTAACAAATTATTATTTACCCATTATTCCATAATGACAAAACTATTGAAGAGAAAATGAATTACAATTATCAGAAAAATTATATTAAGATATTGAAACTGATTAATTACTTAAAGGAGCAAAATTGACCGGCAAGCTCTAGGCGCTTAGAGTCACGTGCATGTTTGTAGTTCGCATTGTTTGTGCCTGAAACCATGCTGAAGCTGGAATTTGAAGCCATGCCGAAACTATGACTGAGGTTGATCGTTAAATTTACGCTAAGCTTAATTCAAATTGAGCTCGTAGAGACCGGCGGTCAATTTTGCTCCTTTAAATTAACTGAAAAATATGTAGTGAATATAAATTGTATTTACGTCATCGTATAATGGTCTATTGTTATTCATTTCCTGTACAACTATATGCGTGTAAACTGTACCACTCGTAACCGTACTCTTTTACCACTTGTTGTCTTACTGTAAGGTCGTGTCTGTTGTATCAACGAGCTCTGACTAGCGGCCATAGTAGCCCTTAGCATCCCTCCCTGTAATGTCAGCAGACACGGCCTACAATTATCATTATTCAATCTGGCATAAATACATTAAATACAGTACATAATCCTCAAATGTAGAGATATAATTATACAGAAAAGTGACTCAAAGATTACATGAGTATGATTCGTAATTCCGACAGGCTAAACTGAGAGTCTTTGTGTCACACTATCTATTTGCTCTGCATTTAGCATCCAGCACTATACCATTCGCATTACCATTATACCATTATACCATTATACCATTTAGCATTCAGCACCGGCAGCACTGGTGCTCACAAATGAAATGATCTGCCAAACTCGATAAAGGATATCACTGATAGTAGGATATTCCAAATATTATTTAAATCAAATCTAGTATGTAAATATCATTTACTAATCTACTTTTTTTGTCTATATTGTAAATATGTTCGTAACTACTTTAACTTGCTTCTGTATGAGCCCTTTGAAAAAAAAGCCAAATGGCTTAAAGGTTTCTCAATAAATGATGATGATGACCATTGGTGTTTTGCTCTTATTAAGATTTTATAATTATTGGCACAACAATAAAGTATAACAATAAAAGGAGTCAAAGTCAAAGACTATATCCACACATTCTTAAATACATGATATAATATCCCTTGGTGATGACTGTTTGATGTGAAACTTGAAGCAGCCAAAGTATAAAGGACTAGATTTAACTTGGAAAATCTACAATCTATGTAGTATGGTTTAGTCCTATAAAAATATCAACCAGCCATACGAGATACTTTGACTATGAAATAGTTATTGGAAATAATCTAGAAGAATTAACAATGATAATCTGAGCCAATAAAAGGATATAACTTAACGGTATTCAACTATTATTTAAAATGAGCACCAAATGAGTAGATTTGCATTTAGTTAATAAGCTGACTGTTATATATCTTGATCGTGGAAATATTTAAAAGATTTCATAACTATATATACGTGACATTAAAGTATTTAACAGAAGCTTCTGTGATAAACATTTGACAGAAAAACAATGGTAACAACATATTTAATATTTTATTTCCACGACGTTTCAAGCAGGACTTGTGATCATTTTCAAGTAAAGTAAAACATTTTATGAATACCAAAACTTACTATATCTATTTTGAAATTTAGAAATGTAAAAACAATGGATGCAGAACAATAAAATTCTACAAAAATTAAATAAATTACTAATAGGCTTTTGATTTTATCGAGCCTTTTTGTGTGTTTAAAGTAGATTTCAACCTGCGAATGAAAAGCACCTCATGAATGAAGCAATCGACGGGGCAATCGGCTTTATTCGAGCAGTGTCTTAAAAACAGTGAATCAGTTCGAACAATCACGGGTTCTTTATTTGTGTTGCTGTAATTGATGATGTCCAATTGCATGTGCTTGGTGTTTTGGAATGCGTTCGTGAAGGTGACGGCAAGTAAAGCCGACATAGTCTGCATCGAGACCACACTGAAACTTGTATACGACGCAGTTGTTGACGCAGGATTTCGGGTTTTTGTTCTCTATAGCGTAAATCCTTTACCAATTTTCTGCTTCTAAAAACCAGCCTGATGTTGATGTTGACTTTGTTGTTCAGACGGTGTAAATCCTTCCTTAAAACTTTACGAAATCAAAAGTCTTTTAGTTCTGCATCCATTGTTTTTACATTTTTAAATTTCAAAATAGATATAGTAAGTTTAGGTTTTCATAAATTTTTTTAATTCACTTGAAAATGATCACAAGTCGTGATTGAAACGTCGTGGAAAAATAAAATATTAAATATGTTGTTACCAATTGTTTCTTTCTGTCAAACATTAAAGTATTACTGTATTATTATATGACAGTGATTATTGGGTTTAATCGAAAGTAAAAGATATAGCATATTTTTTACACTACTATTAGGTATATTTCAGCAGTTTTTAATAACCTTCACTGAAAAACATTTGACTGAAAAACAACTGAAAGGCACTTAAAATTTAAAAACTATTGAACTGCATCCAATTCAGTACTACATGTTATATATATCCAATATTTTAGTGTTAAGCCCCGGCAAAATGAAGCCAACATTTGATAAAATTTCGCAACATTGTTGTGAAGATTCTGGCTTAATTTGGCCACCCAAGCCAGCATTTTGCCAGCAATTTCACAACATCGATCGCCGTTGCTGGCTAAATGCTGGCTAAATGCTGGCTGGGGTGGCCAAATGAAGCCAGTTGTGATCATGCATCGATGTTGTGAAAATGCTGGCTTCATTTGGCCACCCCAGCCAACATCTTGCCAGCATTTCCACAACATTGAGCGAAATTTTTATCAAATGCTGGCTAAATGGTGGCAAAATGCTGGCTGGGGTGGCCAAATGAAGCCAGTTGTGATCATGCATCGATGTTGTGAAAATGCTGGTTTCATTTGGCCACCCCAGCCAACATTTTGCCAGCATTTCCACAACATTGAGCGAAATTTTTATCAAATGCTGGCAAAATGTTGGCTTCATTTGGCCATCGCAGCCAACAAATTTCAACAAATTTCGGTGTTGGATTTGTTGGCTGGCACTTTGAAGATGATGAGAAAATTGGACAACATTCTATTGTTCTCTTCGATGTTGTGAAAATGCTGGCTTCATTTGGTCACCCCAGCCAGAATTTTCACAACATTTGACATATCGAATTTCAAAGAAAGAAAATAACGTCTCTACTATTGGTCAATGATTACGTAGGGTTTTAATTTAGTCACTTAAAATGACAACAATCTTGCCATGAAGATTTTGATTTATCATTTCAAATGAGTCGAAAAATACAAATAATATAATTTGTCATTTTCTGTAGGAGTGTTTGCTCTTTATTCGAAATTCTCAAGTGATTTTAATCTTTCTGCAATGGACAGTGACAAAGAAAGTACATACGACTCAGAGACTGATTATTGAAATGTAGTGAGGTTTGATTTAAAATTGCCCACGAAGAAGAGCAAAGAAGGACAACCAAAAAAGAAAGGTATTATTGAAGGAGAATAATATAAATAAATATCAATCTTAATCAAATGACGCCGAAGATGATTTCCTCTTTTATGGAAATTTCTTTCCGGCTCCGGAGGTTGTGAAAAAGCTGGCAAAATGTTGGCTGCATTTTGCCGAGGCTTTACATGATTTGTTTAGTTCAGAGCATGTCGACAAGAGCGTGTGAGGCTGTAGATGGTGGAGATGTCAGGCAATGATCTGTCAGTTTTATAAAATGAAGTCAAAGCATTTCACAAATTAATACCATATTTTGAAATTAAGACAAGCAACTTAATTGTACATTCTGTTTATCTCATCAAATCTACATTGAATCTTATCTCAATATGTTATTGCATAATCGGCAACTGCATTGTCAAAAATAAAACAATATTTTTTGTAGCATTTGAGGCGAAATGGTACAAAAATTACGTAAAAGGCTATCAGCTATATCAAGACCTTGAAAACATTTTTTACATCACACAACCATCTTAAACATCTTCAATAGATAAGAAGATTAACAATTACATTAAGATCTCATCAAAAGTGTCCTCTTATAACATTCAACAGCAACAGTCAAGGAGAACAGTTATCTAATTTTATTTTCTTGCTCAACGTTTCGGTTATTTTCTGTATGCATAATCAAAAGTAAAGTTTTTATTACACATTCTACAAATTTATACTTAATTTACTGTAATTTAAATTATTTTAAAATTAAAATAATACGGAGCGGATTGAATCCGCCTGGGAATTGAGATTTGGCTTAGAGTCTCTTATGAAAAGCATTTCATATGTAAGACAGTCTCACAATGACGAAATACTTGAAAGCGATTGGTTACTTCATCAATGCTTTCAATGTGTATTTTTATATGGCTTGCGAATTGCAGAAGCTGCCAAACAGTGAGTAGGTTTTAATTATTTTAAAAATTTGGAATGTATTTTAAAAGTAGATCCTGACGTCATCCTTAAATTACCTTGCAAGCATCTAGCAACAAATTAAGGCAGGAGCTTTCATCTTTATGTAGTAAAAATCAATGTAAATATTTCAACTGTTTTTACAAGCCGAAAAAATAAAGAATACCCAACACATTGCGAAGAAAAGCCTGAGCTATAGTTACCAAACATTGTGTAGTATATCAATTTAACTGTGGCTTGTGTGACGCAAGATATGTAGGTTACACCAAAAATCACCTACACGAGAGGATTAAAGCACACTGTTCGACATCTTCTGTAATTTCCACGCATATAAAAGCAGACAATAAAACAATTGATGAAGTGGCCACTTGCTTTTAAGTATTATGTCATTGTGAGTTCAGATGGGACTGTTTTATATATGAAATGCTTTTCATAAGAGACTTGAAGCCAAATCAACATTTCCAGGCGGATTGTATCCACTCCGTAATATGTTAAATTTAAATGACTATAAATTACAGTAATTGTAGTATAAATTTGTAGATTATTTAATAAAAACTTTACTCTTGAAAATAGATACAGAAGATTTTGGAAACGTTGGGGAGCATCATAATAAAATTAGAAAATTGTTGCCGCTGACTTTCGCTGTCAAATAATTACTATGTTTTTATATATTGTATAATAATAATAATAATAATAATAATAATAATAATAATAATAATAATAATAATAATAATAATAATAATAATAATAATAATAATAATAATAATAATAATAATAATAATAATAATAATAATAATAATAATAATAATAATAATAATAATAATAATAATAATAATAATAATAATAATAATAATAATAATAATAATAATAATAATAATAATAATAATAATAATAATAATAATAATAATAATAATAATAATAATAATAATAATAATAATAATAATAATAATAATAATAATAATAATAATAATAATAATAATAATAATAATAATAATAATAATAATAATAATAATAATAATAATAATAATAATAATAATAATAATAATAATAATAATAATAATAATAATAATAATAATAATAATAATAATAATAATAATAATAATAATAATAATAATAATAATAATAATAATAATAATAATAATAATAATAATAATAATAATAATAATAATAATAATAATAATAATAATAATAATAATAATAATAATAATAATAATAATAATAATAATAATAATAATAATAATAATAATAATAATAATAATAATAATAATAATAATAATAATAATAATAATAATAATAATAATAATAATAATAATAATAATAATAATAATAATAATAATAATAATAATAATAATAATAATAATAATAATAATAATAATAATAATAATAATAATAATAATAATAATAATAATAATAATAATAATAATAATAATAATAATAATAATAATAATAATAATAATAATAATAATAATAATAATAATAATAATAATAATAATAATAATAATAATAATAATAATAATAATAATAATAATAATAATAATAATAATAATAATAATAATAATAATAATAATAATAATAATAATAATAATAATAATAATAATAATAATAATAATAATAATAATAATAATAATAATAATAATAATAATAATAATAATAATAATAATAATAATAATAATAATAATAATAATAATAATAATAATAATAATAATAATAATAATAATAATAATAATAATAATAATAATAATTGTTGCATATGATAGATATAGACACTATATTAATACACGTCTGTTGTAGTTGAACTCAATATCTAAATAGCCTGACGCATGCGTAGTCAGATACATCATCTCCCTTTTTAAGACGTTAATAGTAAAGTTAAATGAAATGCAATGTTACTAAATATGGTTATAATAAAATGAATAATGGTAACAGTAAATGTTAAACTGGAAGATGACTGCTAATGCCAGTACTAATCATAGTAAGTAAGTAATACTATTATATCTATTATCTATGAACTCTTTTCTTTTGTAGAGTCATTATATCTATTATGAATTATGGATAAACTCTTTTCTTTTGTAGAATACAATATATGAAATCTAATAATAGTAGATATATCTTGATGGTATAAAACTATTTGCTTGGATTAGTTGTCTTTTATAGTAGTAAGATTAATGAGTAAGTATTTTGGGTAATATATTTGCGTAGCATAGTTATGATAATGATAATGTTCATTCCATTGACGGGCTTGAGTTTGCGTATCGACGTGGAGGATTGTGAACGCGTCGTGGTCTGCTTTGAGGGGACATAGAAGGAAGTACCTCAGTTGTAAAAGATCGTTCTTCGGGTTCTGTCATCTGTATCGGTCGTAAAAACCGTCTATTGCGGCGTAATGATGATCCGGAGTCTAATAGAATTTCATAATCACGGTCGCGCAATATTTTTGTGACTTTTCCACGATGGTGCCATCTTTTTGTAAAAGTATCTTGCAGTAATATTTTATCTCCTACATGGAAAACGGGTAACATCTTTGACGTTTTGTCATAGTCGATTTTGGTTTTTTCGAGGTGTTGCTTTGCCTTTATAGCGGAGGATGATACTGATGACTCCCATTGCGGTAGAAATGACGAATAATGGGCTGGAACCCGACTGCGAATGGAGTTGCCAAATACGAGTTGCGCAGGCGATTTACCATGAAAAGAAGGAGTGTTTCGCAATTCTAATAATCCTTCGTAGAAGTCTTCAGTATGAATAATACCGTTTTTGCAAGTTTTCATAATGAGATATTTCGTTTTCTTCACATTTATCTCGGCATGACCATTTGATTGTGGGTAATGCGGAGAAGATGGTGAGTGTTGAATGCCCCATTTCTTGCAGAAATTAGCGAATTCATAGCTTGTGAATTGAGGCCCCCCATCTGATCGAAGGCGAACAGGAATGCCAGTGTTAGCAAATAGCTGCATTAATGCCAGACACAATGGTGAAGTCGTAGTATCTTTGCCGAACTTTACTACACTTGGCCACCCAGAATAACGATCTACATACACCAGAAAATGCTGACCTTGAACTTCGAAGAAGTCGGCTGAAGTTGACTCAAAAATGCGAGTTGGTAGCTCATCTTCTTTGTATGGCTCCTTTACCTGACTTGGGAGTAATTGCTGACAAGCTGTACACGTTTGAATAATTCGATCAATGTCATTTGATATTTTTGGCCACCAAACAGTTTGACGTGCCCGTTGTTTAGTGCGAGTA
>OU744447.1:23757128-23800836 GCA_916610825.1 Haliclystus octoradiatus
TATTCGTTTCTATTACTATATAACTATGCAAGCGAAGAAATATCGCATGGTGTGTATTGTAAGTTGCGTTAATTGAAAGTCACTGTTGCCCTAACACTTTCAGCATAGAAAAGCTGTTAGCTCATATTTGCACATTTGTTTACTGCTTTGAAATATTAATGGACTTGTAGCTGGTGGAATACATATTTATAATATGTATAGATCATTAATAAAATATTTGTCATAAAATATATTATTAACTGCACGACATGAGAAAATGTATTGACATCATTGAGAAACGAAACTATTGACTGCACGACACTAAAACGTCAGGTGGAACAAATTGATCGAGCTGGGAAAAATTATCATAGCCAAAATTAAACTCCCACTGAAACTGAAAGCTCCATACTAACAGGGAATACTACGTGAAGGCTCTTTGCATGTTCCCGGGGGAGAATAATTGAGCAAGTAGAACATAAACTAGTCAGAGCTGATTGCTGTTTCTGGCTATAATAGCAAATATGAAAAAGACAACAAATTTCAAAATAAGTCCCTTTACAGAAAAGTTAGGCATAAAGCAGTCAAACTGGTGATGCAGGCTAAAATAACAAATAATAAAATCAGAACTTTCAAAACAAGTACTTTTACAGAATTCTAAAGAATACACAATCCCTGATACTGATTCTGGTTATAGTAGCACATATTAAAATGAAGGCATAAGGCAGTCAGGATGCTGATTCTGGTTATGGATAGAAAATACTAATATGAAAACTTCAGAGCTGAATTATTATTAAATACTGGCAATTAGTGTGGTCCAGTATTGGACCTTGTGTGATAAAACTTCCAGATCACTAATAATTAAACAATAGACTAAGCTGACATCACTGTATAATACAGAGAGTGAACTTTGGTGGAAATCATGAGAAACAATACGCATTGAAACGATGTACAATTAATGAAGACATCTTATTCATTTCCTTCATAAAAATTTAATTCATTTAACATCAATTAAGTTGATTGAACTGTAGAGAGAACGGCATATTAAAGGCATAAAATAGACCAAAGCGCTTTGCATGCTTAGAGTTGAAAAGTCAATGCAATTTTTCAAGCTGCAAATAGTGGTGTGAATCAGTACATATCTGAAGACCAAGCGCAAAGGCCGTTATAGCTATAGCTATATTTTTATAAATCATAAAAGTTTTAACGTAGCTCTATATAGCCTGCGCGCAGACCCAATATATCTTTTTATGCCATTACTAATCATAAAAACAACATCTAGGTCTGCGCGCAGGCTATCATTCATCGTCATCATTTTATTTTATTTTATTTATTTATTTATTTATTTTTTCATTTTTTTCAAAATAAAAAATGTGAAGTTTGGAACAATTCAATACTCTTTTTACACAAAGCGCCTGGAAAAAACATTATAACAGTTATACAAATTTAAGTTGACAAGGCATTCCACCATGGTAATGCACGGTAACAGAATAGATTCTTAGTCGTAGTCAAAAGGTGTGGCATATTTAATGCTTTCAATTTAAGATGATGCACACGTAAAGTGTACTTTTATAAGGTCACATTTAATTGATAATATATCCATATTAAGTCCTATTAAGGGAGGGGTGATTTTGAATAACATCATTAGATCAGCTTTACTCGTCTTAACTCAAACGATTTTAATTGAAGAATCTATAAGCGATGGGCGTAGCCGCTTAGCTACCATAATGCATTTGTTTATACACTATCCTTGTACATAGCAACAGAGGCTATTTTCTACTAAATTAATTTCTTTGTGGAGTGTCAGCCTTTGGCTTGGGGATGTTTATTTTAAAAGAGGTCTAACGTTGAAAATTTTTAACGCAAAGTAGACACATTTGCGATAACAAGTACTGTAAGAACATGGATAGTGTGCGTAGCAAAGCGGATAATTTCTTTGATGCTGTAGAAAATGTGTGTAGCCTTTACAGGAAATTTTTGAAAAATTTCTAGGGAACAAGGGATATGTGACATTTATTTTCAAATAACAAAGGAACACGAACCCCCAGGGGGGACCTCGTTGTTAGCCTCGCTATTCTTCAGATTTTTTACAACTTTTTGATTGTCTTTAAGTTGCTTTTCTACATCTTTTAATGCTTGCCTTTAGTCTTCTGTGAGATGTCTTGTATTTCAATTTACGCCATGTTATGTTGAGCTTAGTTTTTACTAGCCAATTATCTGTATATATGTTTCTATTCCACTATATGATCTTAAATCTTCAATAAATATTTTATGTTTAACTTTCATTATGATGTAGTCTATCTGATCTCGATATGGATTGTTTCTTAAATTCCGTTTTTACCATTATGATCTTCTTTCCTTATGGGCGCTTCCCAGGTTGTTCTATTAGCCATTTTGCGTGGGAACATGGTATTGCAAAGCATCATGTCATTTCTGAGGAGCATTTCTGCGAGTGATCTTCCATTTGAATTCATCACCCCTTTACCATACCTTCCAATTACTTGTGGGAATTCTTCTGTACCTAGCCCAGTTTTTGCATTTTGATCCCCCCTCTATAATACAAATATCTCTACTATTTACATTTTTTATTACACTTTCTAATTATTCATAATAATCTTCTTTTAATTTAGGATTTTTCTCACTAGCAATTAAGGCTGGTGCATATGTGGGAACGAAAATTATGTTTCTATTATTAGATTTTTTATTTAATATTTTTTATTTAAATTAACCAGTTGCGATACATATTCTACTAGATATATTTGTTTTGCAGTTTACTTTTAATCACTTTTCTACAACAATACTAACATCATAATGTCGGATTTCCTAATTTCCAGTGTGAAATACTTCATATCTTTTCTTATTGTCACTTGTTTGTATATCAAATATTCCTTCTTCTTCCAACTTGGTTTCTTGTATGGCTAATATTGACATTTCATATCTGCAGATATCATTTGCCAGTTGTTGTCTTTTCATTTCTGAGTTTAAACCTCTTACATTTAAGGTTTCTACATTGCATCTACTTTTTATGATATATCATTGGTCTCATCATCATCATCATCATGATCACGTGTTATAAAATAAACGGACGGTTATCACTGGTATGTTATAAAATATCAGCCTCACTCCATCACGGCCCTCATTTCCGCGCGGAAATGAGGGCCGAGGCTAATAAAATATATCATTTGCTTTTGTTCTAGTCTCGTTTCCATTTTTCAACCACCCACAGTCCCCGCACAGTCCAGCTCTATCTGAAAGAATATGTTTTGACACGTGACTTACAAATGTTTGATCAACATTCTCGTTCTTCTGTTTTTGAGGAGATCCCAAGTTTAATCTATTCAATACTACTGTTATGCCAATGCATATTTGAATATTGTAATATCGGCTTCCCCTCTCCTCTGTTTGTAACCCCTGTCATTTTATATTATAACTTTGATTCTATTCTGATATCTGAACGAGCTTGGTCGTATTATTCTGCTCCCCTAGTTTAATAGCTATAAGTACCCGCATAACACTACAGCATTTATCTTTTTATATCCATACTATTGGATCTGTAAATGGACGGTGATAGCTTTAACCAATAATAACATTATTAATTTGAACAATTAGTATAATACTATTCTGTTCAGTTGAATCATGTCTAGATATTCGCTATTTACTAAATGTTATCAGACTCGGTGTACCTGTCAGAATGGCTGTAAATCCTGAGGGGCATGACCACTCCAATAAAAAATTTGGGTCAAATTTAGGGCAATTTTGAAACTAGAAATTGTAAAAAATAGTTCAATTTTAAGGTATTATGCAGTACTGAAGTTCCCAACTATGCTAATGTCACGCCTTTGTTCGGGCAACATTGACAAATACCCCCCTCGGATACTAGAAACATATAACTCAGTACGGCCGTGTCTTTCAGATTAGACCTTGGTAACTGTTGAAATGGGTATCACCGCTATCATTTACTCATAGTTTGAGTGGGGTGAATAAAATTCAATACAGAATATTAACCAATTGATTTTTTTAACGTTAACTTTAACTTTTTGTTCCATATACTATTACAATGAAACACTTCGCCCAAAAACTATTGAATTCCCGAAAGTTCTATTTGTTGGATGTAAAATTGACTGTCTCCTACGCAGACGCTCTTATCACAGCTGAGATAACTTATCTAGGCATTTGCCTTCGCCTGAGACAACAGAAAAGCACCAAATGCATTAACCCACCTTCCAGGGGAAAAGAGGAGGATGACTGTACTGTAATAGACCGAGAGCCTCCACATATCTAAAACGGCAAGTTTCTTCGGGATTTACATAAAAATATCGTAAATACTTTCCCGTTTCTTGTTTTAGTCAAATTTGATTGTTGAGCTCACCAACGATGAATTTACAAATCTTTTCACGGTCAAAACGTGTGTTTTCACGGTCACGGTGTGTTTTCGTAATGCTTCTATGGATTCGCAAAATCAAAACAAAAGAATCAAAGACCATGGAGTTCACATGCAGCATTTTCTCAAAATTATAAGAAGCCTTTGACTGTGAATCATGAAATATTAATTGGACTTTTGAAGGTTTTACAATTGTTTAGCATATTTTTATGACACTTTTACGTGATTTTTAAGTTGCTCCGAGAAACCTGCCGTTTAAGGGGGATCTGGGACAAACCAAGATTCCTATAACTTGTAATGTTGAATATCTTATCTTATTTGTGGATTGAGTTCCCCTTGCGAGCTCCAATAAAAAGGAAAATGTGCAAAGAAGGATAAAAGATTTAGAAGGAAAAACTACACAATAATTCAAAATAATATTTGTTTATACATGAATAAATCATTTTAAATTAATGATATCAATGCGAAATGATTTTACAATCACTATAGAATTAAAAACAGATTTGTGTTCAAATGACAAAAACTATAATACTGTATTTCAATAGTCCGCAAGCAGAAATCAAAGCATGGTTATAAAAATGTCATAAAATATATTACGACATCAAAATAAAATTTACACAATTATTTGTTTAAACAATAAAGCAAAGAAAAAACCTAGAACTAGATTAATGAAAAATTTTATTATAGTCTGTAATTTCTAACAATATATCAATATCGATTTTGATTGCAGTTCTTCGATACATTGATAAACATTCTATCAATGTAGATGGAGTATCTAGTCTATTAATATCTGGATCAAATACACAAAGGTATAAAAAATTGTGTGTGGACAGTCACGCCAGGTAACGATCTTCTTAGAAATGCATCTTTTTATCATTTCATCATTGTTTTCATCATTTCTAATCTGTCATTGAAAACAAAAGAAAACTGGTTATAAACAAACTGGACATATTGAGAAAACAGTCTATGAAAAAAGAGCAGCGGTGTAACTTAAATTTACTTTGGACGACTTTAGAAATATTTATGACTTTCTGAGGAATTCCCTGTTTTTAACTTTTTCAATTGCAGTAAACTAAATCAAAGTTAACAATCTAACAATGTAACACTAAAATAAAGTAGAAAAAACTATCAGCAGCCTGTCAAGTGAAGCAGAGAACATTTTTTTAGAAATAATAATAATAATAATAATAATAATAATAATAATAATAATAATAATAATAATAATAATAATAATAATAATAATAATAATAATAATAATAATAAATAATAATAATAATAATAATAATAATAATAATAATAATAATAATAATAATAATAATAATAATAATAATAATAATAATAATAATAATAATAATAATAATAATAATAATAATAATAATAATAATAATAATAATAATAATAATAATAATAATAATAATAATAATAATAATAATAATAATAATAATAATAATAATAATAATAATAATAATAATAATAATAATAATAATAATAATAATAATAATAATAATAATAATAATAATAATAATAATAATAATAATAATAATAATAATAATAATAATAATAATAATAATAATAATAATAAAAATAATAATAATAATAAATAATAATAATAATAATAATAATAATAATAATAATAATAATAATAATAATAATAATAATAATAATAATAATAATAATAATAATAATAATAATAATAATAATAATAATAATAATAATAATAATAATAATAATAATAATAATAATAATAATAATAATAATAATAATAATAATAATAATAATAATAATAATAATAATAATAATAATAATAATAATAATAATAATAATAATAATAATAATAATAATAATAATAATAATAATAATAATAATAATAATAATAATAATAATAATAATAATAATAATAATAATAATAATAATAATAATAATAATAATAATAATAAATGAATAGAACATCATACCTGACACAGTGATACACTTGATACACTGACTCATTAACGCTTGATATTGGCATTTCGTGAATTTAATTGTTGACTAAGACCAGGATTGATCTCTTCATTTTGTTGATAAGAAAGAACTTCTTTATAAATTAGTACTGGGAAGGAAAAAACATTATACACAACATAAAAAATATATCTCCTCACTGTAAACAAATCTTCTTCTAATATTTATATGCATATAAACTACTACCAAATTCTAAAAACATTGTCATTTAATTAGGCCCTGTTTACAAGGAGGGTGAGTTACCAGGGTAAGCGAGCAACTGGCCTTCCTGAGTTGAAATGTGTTGTGTGTTTACAAAGGCAACCCGAGTAACCCGCCTACCCGAGTTGAAAAATTTAAAGCTGTTCTAAGCATGCGCGCTGAAATCAAACAATTAGAGAACAAAAGATGTCTACAACAGAAATGTTCAAAACAATAGAATAAGAAAATGCAAGCTACCATTTTTAATTTTATCTTGCTTACCTGAGTTACTCGCCTATTTGTGTTTACAAGTCAAAAACTTGTCTCGAGTGCTAGGGTAACACGGTCCGCTAGGGCGAGTAACTCGGGTAAGCAAGTTACTTGGGTAGGCGAGTTACTCGGGGGGAGGGGGAGACAATTTCCTCAGTTTGCTTGTAAATAGAATGTGTATAAACAATAGACCCGGGTAACTCGCCAACCCGAGTAACTTGCCCTAATTGTAAACAAGGCTTTAGAGATCTTATAAAATCGTCTTAAATAGCATTGAAAACAAACCTTTCCATTCATCTACTGTCCTTTCAGACTCATCGACAGCATGATCATAACGAAGTGGAGCTGGCTGAAATACAAAATGTAAAATAAATAAATTGTAATATGTGACCATTGACATCATTGATCTTCTGATCTCATCCTTTTTTCAACACATTTATCTTATATTCTTGTTGGGTGAAAAACCTGAATTCTGATAGCATTACTTAACAAAAGATCTGAGTTAATTTCAAAATGTAGGCACGAGAATAAATTTTATTTTACTAATTATAAATCGACTAAAACATAACCTGTAACAATTAAATGCCGCATAGGAAACGATCACAAAGAAAACACGCACATTGCGATACAATAGGCTTTATCCCATTTAACAATAGCTGCGATTTATGTAAGTTTATATCAGAGGTACCATGTATGTTTTTTATTATCTAGTTTTAATTGTCTGATGATCGCAATAAAGCGTGAAACTTCAAGTTACAGTAACAAAATGTGTAGTCTTTGACTCCTCTATTTATATTTACAGCTCTGTCAACAGACATTGAGTACTGTTTTACTGCTATTGGATAATATATATATTATTATTATTATTTAATTAAATATATATATATATATATATATAATAATAATATATGGCGAAAGAGTCAAAGAATACACATTCTTTACTGTTACTCAAGTTTCACGCTTTTCACAGCGATCTTCAGACAGATTTTTTACTCAATCTGATTTCAGACTGATTTTTTACTCAATCTTTTTTACATCGATTGAGTAAAAAATCTGTCTGAAGATCGCTGTGAAAAGCGTGAAACTTGAGTAACAGTAAAGAATGTGTATTCTTTGACTCTTTCGCCATATATTACTATTATTTACCGCTCTGTCAAATGAAGACATAGAGCCCTATATTATCTGCTATTAGATAAACATAAATTTTATTATATATATATATATATATAGATATATATATTAACTTACTGCTTCTGCTTCAGATGTGTCATACCATACATGTACATATGGATGATGCAATGCTTCGCTAATGCTAATCCGCTCCTCTGGATTTACGACTAACATTTTTGTCAAGAGATCTTGAGCGTTTACAACTGCAATAGTAAAGATTGAAAGATGTTTTTACTAAAATGATATGGAGATTTTGAGTTGGATAGATTTTCAATGGTTCGAATTTTGTTAATCTTTTTCAGTAGTCAATTGCCAAATTTCCATGATTTCCATGAATTAGCAATAGATTGGTGTAATTTCAAAGCTGGCACAAAATATTCAGTCCATCAAATTAATCCCTTTTTGTAACTATTGTAACATTTAAATATAAATATAGGAAAAGGTGCATTTGACGTGTACACCGTATTACCTCTACTTGGACTTCCTCTGGGAAAGAGCTCCTCTGGAAATAACTCTTGGAAAGAGCATCCTTTATGAACTGGTCTATTGGAGCAGTAAAGTTGCACCTGAAAATTAATTGAGAAACAATTAGTGACACTTAGACATTGCACACTGCAATCAAGTTATTTAAATTATGTACAGTCTATATTAGCCACCTCTATATAATGGTCACCTATCTATAATGATCACTATTGAAATATGCAAAAATTGTTGTTTCATAGAATTTAAACATGCATATTGATATATGAATCATACATTAATCAAACCTGTAGGCATATTATTGAGCCTACGGCTACCTCCTTATGATGATTTGTATAAAAAGGTTTCACTGTATACATTTATATGCAGGCATATTAGCATATTAGGCAAGCTTCTATCATTGACATCTACAATCTCTGTTCTGGAATAAATGTGCTCATAAATTTCAACAATATTTGAAGTCGACATAGTTGGTATATTGTATATACATTTGTATGCTGTTATCGACATGAGTTTGTACTGCCAAACTTCAACTTGTTATCAAATTATACTACATTTCAGATTTATCCTCACATCATACACTACCAACACCAAAAACGATGGAAATACCATGCAAGTATTGTGAAAACACCATGAAAATGTAAAAAAGTGAAAACCACCAATTTTTTAAGTCATGAAAAAATTTGAAAACCATGAAAACATCCATATTCATAATATTAAAATATGAAAATGCAATGAAAACGCAACGAAATCTCATGGTTTTGATGGCAGCAGTAATAGATAGATAGATGTATATTTCAATCACTTTTGTGAACAGCAGTTACAATTTTTATTTAAATACAATTATATTGATTATTTCACGTTTATCAAATGATTGGGGTCACCCCTTAAGCAATAATAAATGTCATTTTAGCTAAATTACTCCTGAGCAAAGAAATGACAGAGCAATCACTTACCGATGGCTGAAGTTTTTCCATAAATTTCGATGAAGGAGTACCTAAAAGTTCAGTGACTTTATTCCATTGATCAATATCTGTGATTTCAAGTCAAGGTTCAATGTGGAGACAAATTTAACAATAACATTGGACCGTCAGAAACAAAACTTGCCTGAACAAGTAATATTGATATATATTAGTATAATATATGTGTATTGTATGGATTGTTTTACATAAATTGTAATGCTAAGTTCACAGATTTTTTATTAAATAGCCCTAATTTTCTATTAATTTTAAACTTGCAAATAGCTAATTTTGACAGTCGAAACGTTGTTTAATAATTTTGTTTGCTGCCATTGACTATTATTACGATGATGTTTAATGTAAGCAGAGAAGGATACGATCCGTTCCTGGGAACATAACTGATCCGCGTATCATTTCGCCAAATATACACCCAATTGACCATACATCAACATTATCTGAATATCCCATACCAAGAATAATCTCAGGTGCTCTGTAATATCTTGTTACTACATATGGTGTCATTGTGAAGGCAGAACCAGCTGTCCTTGCTAATCCAAAATCAAGAATCTAGTAAAATAAAACCAACATTGTAATACATTAAAGTGTAGTCACCATTAATATCACTACTGATCACAAGTCGCATACTATCACCAGTTAATTACTTACATATGACCAGGGTCTGACAAAAGTAGGAATCCTGGAATCCTAGATTCCAGAAGGTTAGAGCAAATTCAGAAGAAAATTGATATTTTTAATGATTTATTGGTCAAACATCAAAAAAGGATTCAGAAGAAAATGTTGAATTGCCTTTCAGATTCAAGAAGGCTGAACCTTTTGTTGGACCCTGAATATGACACCTCAGTTAATACAGTAAAGCGAATTGTTTATTGTCACAATTGTGTCTATATCGTCTAGTTGCCCAGCTATATTCTGGCTACACAATTCAGAGTTAAAATCTAATGTAATCAAAATTTACAAAAAGTGTTAGTCAGGCGCTACATTGAATATATCAGACATGAGAATTCCAAACTTAAAAATAGTCTGAAATCTAGGATATCTTGATAAATTTCAATAAGAAAGAGTGATAAATAGAGTTTCACAAGCGTAGCCTAGAAATAGTCTGAAATCCAATAAAAGTCTGAAAATCCTCATGTCTGATATACAGTCAAATTTGCTATAACGGCCACTCATACAGAACGGCCACATTAAGTATTTCTCCTGCCATTTTCTTTTGTTTTCTGTCCCTATAGAGCAGTCATCTCCCTAACGCGGCCAGCGGCCACTTTTTATTATTTGTTTTGTATCCAAACATCTCATACAACGGCCACTTTTGTGTGAAGATTTGTAATAACACTTACTTTCAGACTACAATCAGATTTCACAACAATGTTGCTGGGTTTTAAATCCTAGAAAACAATGCAAATTGTTTAAATCAATACATATAAAACGGAATTCATATATGCTTGACAACTATTATTTTAGTAGTAATCATCATGAACTACATAACAAATTTCAGAAAAACATGAGATTTTATTTTTCATCAACAAAGATTGTGATAATGAGTCCAGGGTACAATAAATTAAAGTTGGGTTGTATGATCCAAGATCTGAAAGGCTGGAAAACATCCAGAAAAAAAATGATTTTTTTTCTTTATTGAAATCATTTTCCTGCTAAACCTTGAATGTATCTATATGATCATTCCACAATTTATTTCTTAGTTATGGCATTGTCAGTTGAAAAATCCTATCTGTACTATTGCAGAGGTGGCCACTGTAACAGTTTGAATGTATTAATGTTTAGAAAGTCATAAAGAAACCTTTAACTAAAAATCAAAACAAAACACCACACAAGTTTTACCACTTGATTATTGAGTTGTAATTTACATTTGAACAGCATTTGGTAATTCTATTTGCTTCCATAAAATATCATATATTCAGATAAAAACTATGAGAACAAATGAATAAACGTTTGGTGAACAAATGAAATTTATAGAACATTTAAATAACATAACGCACTGATGTTTATTTTTGCAATGAAAATGAACTATTTTTAAATCAATATGTTGGTCGCCAAAGATTAATTTTCTATTGTTTCCGCCTATTGTTCTATATTTCTATTGTTCTTATTAAGCGACCATAATTGGAGGGTCCCTTTGAGTGGTCGCTTAAGAGGAGTTTGACTGTAATCTTGACAGTGATGATGTTGAGTACATAATGTTGTTCAGTGAGTTACATGTCACTGAATACTTTCATTGAAATATAACTTTGACATACCCTGTGGATAATCCCAGCTGAATGTAAATGCTGAAAATTTGAAAAATATGAAATAATGCAAATACAAAAAATAATAATGATCAGTTAAAAGCATGAAATATGGATGCATAAAGAGCAACCCAAGTATAAACCACTATTAAACCTTGAAAGTGTTACTTGCTTTACTAGATTCACAACATTTTAAAAATTTACTTCCACTAAATTTTACCTGCTGCAGAAAAATTATAAACTGATTGCAATTAAGGGTATATATCTACTTTAAAGAAAAAACAAAACAAAGTATTTATCAACGAAATCAGGTATCCCACATTATTTTGCATGATGCTACTAAGAATTAAGGTAGTTTGATGAGATTTGGTACCAAATACTACCAAATAGAGCGCATATGCTGTAGTCAGTATGTAGTAAAACAAAATGTACCAATTATAGCAGTTATTAGGAAATAAATGAGAAACAGGGACTTTCAGGACTTTGAATAGCTTTTTTCGGAGAAAGCAATGCATGCAAATTGGTGCTTGTACCGAGGTCTGGAGCATGCAGTTACTTTTTTACATATGAAACACATCATCTCCACAGTGAAATGTTTTGTCATAGTGTTACAATTCAAAGGTTATAATATTCTGAATAAAATTTCCCTTGTTCTTGAAAAGGTGGAACTGCTGGATTTTTCGATGGTAATTCCAAAGCATTCACAATGACACAATAACAATCCTGAAGGGTAAAACATTTACAGATAATTTCGACATCCATATTTTGAATGATGATGTTGAACTGTTTGTAATTGCACTGTCTAATTGAAAAAGTTTTTAATTTTCTAAAAGCATTAGTTAATCGACTTGATTTAATAACCATAAGTTTCCATATAGATGTAATTCATTTTATCTTTGCTTGCATGTTGCATCTTTCATTAATTTACGTAATGTTGGACCCCGTCTTTCCCCATACATCAAATGCGTGGTAATTTACTAGAACAATACGATCACACAGAATGCCGTTGTGAAGAATCATGCATAACGCTGTACGAAGGATATAAGTCCCGCTTACCACTCGTCAAATTGCGGCGTATCAAAGTGAGACCTATAGATCAGTCAACAATAACATGTTTGATAACAATATAATTATGTCCATTGCTCTGACATTGGAAGGCAGAGTTCCAAGTAAAGAACATTTAGCCTGACATAAATATAAAGTGTCATGAAAACACCTTGAAAATGTAAAAAGTGAAAACCACCAATTTTGAAAAACGCCTTAAAAAAGTTTGAAAAAGATGAAAACATCCATAATTCCATATCCACAACATTAGAATATGAAAACGCAATGAAATTTCATGTGTTTTTTTCTTTGTGGTTTTGGTGTCAGTAGATAGATGATACATGAAGAGAAATTCAGCAATACCTTTATGCCACACAACATCTGATATAATAAATATGACAATCTTTCATGATCTAAATCCATTTGTACAACTTGACAAAGGCTTGCATCCATTAATTCCATAACAAGATATCTAATTTAAAAGAAAAACAGATTTTGATATAACTTTCCGTAGCTGCATAGCCTACTTTAAGTCTCTGTGTATTTTTCATCCCCATCAACTATACAAAAAAAGGGTTCAGAGACTTCCAACAACGATAATACTGTCTAGTGGCTAAGCCATAAAGAGGTGTAGCCACTTGAAAAAAGTTCAAATTTGCATTTTTTCAACATCAAAGATCAGAAGTACATATCTTATGGTGGACTTCAAATCTTGATAAATCTACGTATTTGAGCTGAACATTGAAATGCTCATTCTGAAAGCAGATTGTCATTGATTGAGCTGTTTTTCGTTAGAGACAGAAATGTGAATGTTTGGCGTTCTTTCAGGCGTAAGCCCTTTGATGTAAAATGAACAGGTTCATGTATCTTTGACTGCTTCTTGAAGCTTAGTGATAATCGTGCATGAGCAAAGACACAAGAGGAACATGTAGGAGTAGAAATTTGTTCTCTGTCTAAAGAAGCAACATCCGAATATCCGGGATATGAATTTTAACATTTATGCTACAACAGAAGCATATGAGATTAAGTTAATAAATTCAAAAATCAAACTTACAAATCTTGGAATTCTTCCAAATTCTTGTCTGGTGAAAACACATTTAGTAGACCAATAATCTGAAATAAATGAAGTGCTGTTAGCGTTATAAAGTACAATTAAAAATTAAAATTTCAAAGTTGTCGGCATGGCAACATTTGAGCAGTATTAAATGTTTTTTCCAAAATTGTCATAAATGCCCAAATCATCCTGAATCCTATTCTGAAAATTTTGGCTTTACTGTTCCAAAACCTTATTGATGTAAAAACTACATTTTCTTGTTGCAGCTCAGGTTTACTGGGATAAATGATGAATGATGATTATTGGTATACATATATAAGATACAGTCAAATCTGTTACAACAGTCACCTCTATACAACGGCCACCTGTCTATAGTGGTCACTCTTGGAATGTCAAAAATAGTATTTTCTATTGAATCAAACCTGTATATAAAGGCCACATATCTATAGTGGTCAATGTATCTACCTCTCGTAGCTGGCCGTTATATGCAGGTTTCACTGTAGTAGGCATTACTGGATCGATACTTACATTTTTATGATTTGTAATTTTCATTAGAACTAATTCTCTATAAGCTCTTTTTGCTCTGGTAACATTCTGGAACGGGCGACTTAGTTTCTTGATTGCAACTGCTTGATTTAACACTGTATCTAAAGCAGCACTGACAATAACAACAACAACAAAATATTAGCATTAAAAGTGGATTCAAAGTGGCACTACTTATTCAGCTACCAACATCCAAATGAACATATCATATTGAAATCATTCACTGATCTTGTGCAGAAACAATCCAAAAGTCTACTATTAAAGGAATTGCAATGCTATATGGAGCAGTAAGTTGAGTAGTGTATAACCTGCATGCAGGCAGACTTTTTCTTTGCATAGTTCATCTGAGTATTGGCTCTCTAAGTCTCGCGTATTAGGTGTTTGTACTGAATTCATATTAAACCAATATTTATGTAACTGTGTGACTTCACTCAATTTCATTATCTTAAAATACTTGCCAATTCACCAAGCGCGATCACGCGATCCAAATGTCAAGCATAGCTTGACGCAAGCGGCAAACTCTAAATCCGTTTCATACAAACACTTGCTATTTCTGATAAACTGGTATGGCAGTCAAGGCCTCATTTTGGTCGATTTTGGAAAGATTTTATTAAATTTAGATTCCAATAGTTTTTTCCGTATCATCACATAATTTTGATAATGCTAAATTATATTGTTGCCCAATTTATATGCTTTTCAGGTAAGAAGAGTTTGACCGCAAATATTGAAGCCTTCTAGTCTGCTTTCCACGTAGCGAGAACAATAGTAGTGCTTGGTGAATTGCTCGTATATTTTACTAGACAATTACAACATATTGCAAAAAGTGGTAGTGGAAAGAACAAATCAGTACGCTAAATTTGATGCTTATGCGTAGACTATACAAATAGAATCTATGTCTGCATGCAGGCTAAGTAGTGTATGGTTTTGAATATGTTTGGATAGAATTTAGTTTGATTTCTCTGTCTCTGATTTCTTCTCAGTTCAAGATTCTCTGACAAATGAGTTGCAGTGTTCACTACAAAAATCTCGGTAGCACGACAAAAATAGAGAGTTTTAGATCCACAACAAAACTCTAGGTTCTCACGACGACGACGAAATTGCTCACATGACTGTGTCGTGCATGAAGAATTATGCCATCGATATGAGTATTGTCGCAGATCAAAAAACTTTCTCCAAAAAATATCTAAACGAAGCTGCAAAACTGCAATACAAGAGTCACTCTTTAGCCTATATTAAAGTGAATTGCCAGTAATAAAATTATATATCTTAAAAAGAGTGTTATGGTTTGTAAAATTATTACTAAAATATATGCAGCTTTAATATGTAATAAAAGACAATGTGTGTAATTTAATATTTTTATTCGCAATATTTCGGATTTGCACTGAACCTGTCTCAATCTAATCAGTCCCGTGAAAAAGTTCTATGTGAACTTATCAGGTCCTGAGTAAATGATGATGATGATGATGATGATCTAAAAATATTTTACAAGGATTGCAAGATTCCTAATTTAATTTGTAGCCTAGGATTGTAAAATAGAAATGTAATAAAGGACTACTGAGGATTGATGTAGTAAATACATAAAATGTAAGTTTGTTAATTAATAAATAATAAAATATACGGTTCTGTTAGGGGTGAAACCCCAAACAAATTTTTTTAAGGAGTTTTACTTTGAGGAAAACTTTTTATCTTGGGAATGCAGTTGACATTCTCTGCAGTCTGGCCTGGGATATTGATCGGATTAAAACCGTCTGTGGACGTGATATCCATGCATACAGCGTGAAAAACTGTTTGAACATAGGACGAATTAGCCCTCATAAACAGCGAAGACAACGGAAACTTTAATCAGCTGCCAAATATCCCAGCACATAGGTAAACTGAGAAGAAACATTTAGGCCTATAGAACTGCAAGACGTATATAACTGTGCGAGAGGGGAGTTCCCTCAAAATGTCTAGATTAGCGGGATAAAGAGACACCAATGATCTGGTAAACGAATGATATACTTGCTATATTCCAGAAAGGACTGATTTATCATGTAGAACATCACAGGTTATCATCGTTCCTGTCCGGCTGAGCGTGAACAGATTCATGTTACCAAATCTTTTCACTGATTCAATCGGAAATCTTAATTTTACTTCAAAATTTGCACGAATTTACTTCACCAATTAGAGAATCCTCTATACTTCATGACTTAATAGTTGTTGTTTCAAACTCCTGAATCCTTTCATTACACGTGCTCTGATTGGAGCTCAAAGAAAACCCCTGATGATGAAGGTCAGAGATTGAGGGATTATCAAAACTTTGTTGTTCGCAAAATAAAAATGGAAAACAAACATTAACAGACAAAGATAAATGACTTACCACACCATACCCTGAGCACCAGAACCGATTGGTTTTAAATTTTGATAACGTTGAAGTACGGTAAAAACCGTATCTCCAATTTGAACAGTGGTGAACATCTCAAAAAGCTTTGAATAAGGTTTTATGCCATAGTTTCCTTTATAAAATGCAACGCTAAGATCTTTTGGACGACGAAACGGCGATAAACAACATCCGAAGAACATCGAACCATCTGGCTGTCCAGAATAGTCGAATCGATTACGATTCAATTTTCACATTTTCAGTTGATTTCTATAATTCATCTACAGGAAATCAAATATTTTGTTGTGATCAAAAATATCACAAAAATTTTAGATGTGAGCTCAAACCGGCACCGGAAGTGATCTGATCTTTAGTTATACTACGCATGCGTTTTTATCCACCGCTGACTGCTCGCGCGAGTGCACTTTGTAAGGTGTGAACCATACATGTGAACGCAAGGCGTGAAATTTCCTGTGTGCGGTCACACGACCGGTTTCACTATAGTTTCACGCAACAGTTACAGTTCATGAGTTTCTGTAATAGGACATTTCTTATCATAATTGAGAATCAAAAACCGGAAGATTTATATTGAAATAGGTTAGCAATGTGATTTTCAGCTATTTTTGATACGATGAAAGCCACGAAAAAATATAACTTGAAAAGATCGTAGAACATTTGTAGAACAAGCGGATTCTAGAGAGGAATGTGAGATGGGGGTGATTTCATTGCTTTGAGCAACACTCGCAGACACTATAATACGATGTTTACAATCCGGGAGAAAATTGGCAGGCGCAATTTATGAGTTTATTTAGGGAGAAATTGTGTCCGGATCCGAACATTTCAAAATACACCTTACGTGGTCACAAACTTAAACTTAGAACATATAAAAATACCACACGCCTTGACGCCGTGGTGGAGTTCATTTTCAGAATATCTCATTGATTCAAAAATAACTTGCGAATTTTTCAAAAGAAAATTAGAGGATACTGCTATGTCACCTTTTTTTGAAGGGTCTATAAATAATAATAGCAATTACTTCTTAATAATTATATATAGAATTTATGGAATAGCAACAAAGATGAGGCAAAACGCCTTTTCCGTCTTATATAAGCCTCGTCTTTATTTCTATTCTATACTATGATGCTCTGTCTTAATAAACATTGAGCACTCTCACATACATGTGTTTATCTCATATCATATTTGTAATTTCTTTCTTATAAATGTTTGTTGTTGTTGTTGTTATAGAGGCTGTATGTAAGTATCGCATGAAGATGATTCCAGAATCCCTGTATTCGCCTGCCAAAGGTTCATTTTGACAAAATATATCAAATCCAATCGTAAATAATCCCTGCTGCACGGTACCAGGTGCCATTTGTATGCAGGGTTCGACAAAAGTTGCAGCCTTCTGGAATCCTGGAGGCACTCTGAAATCTGAAAAATTGCACGTCCCGTGCAGCCGTTGTAAGTAAGTCCCGGGGGGTCTTTAACACAATTATACTGTATTGTACAATGGAGACTATTATAGAATCTATATTATATCACACAGTCTAGCTCCAGCATGAATATTTAATATCTATTATCAAATTATAGCTTATATTTATTACTCTGTACAATACTAAATGTTTGTGCAATCCATGAAACAACAATGTTGTAAAAGAAATTGCATCTTGTATTTTTATCACAATAGCTATATGGTATAAATGTGTAAGACTTAATAATTGAAAGTTATATACAGTAAATATATATGTAGAAAATAATTTCATGATTTTTTTTGTCCTTTCAATTTTTGCCAAAATGATACATTGTTATCTGTCATATAGGATTGGCCATCTAAAAAACAGAAGAGAAGACGAATTCTATAAGTAACAAGTGATTTTTACTGGAGAAAGTAAAGATTCTGAAAAACTTCATACGGCAGCTGAAAAATAAGAGAACATTTTCACAACTATAGATATGTACATTAGAGAAATGTAACTACTTGATCAACGCATTTGCTATATGAAACAACACAGAGTGTCTAGGAACACCAAGAGACATTCCTTCAGGAAATGTGAACGCTCCCTAAAATTATGTAGCCGACTGGCTTTCTGAAAGTAGGCGAATGGCATGTTGAAATTGTCACATCTACCCATTTCTCTAGTACTCTTTTGATATGGATAATAGCAGCATTATACGTAAAAAGTTCAAAATCTGGACCATCTTTTTTAATTCGGTTCCAACTTGATTTCAAATCAATTTTCCGTAGTATCCCTTTGTGTTTCCAAGTCTTGCTTCTTCCACGATAACACACGCAAAAAGGGCTGGTCATTTTGAACTATTTATAATAGCTTCTTTAGGGAAAATTGACCATGTTATTTGCTCATATTAGACTGAACAATTGACTGCATTATCAATCTCACACATTTTATGGGGATGTCTAAAACGTAAGAGTCGACAATTTACTAGCATGCGTGCAGACTCAAATGTTTGTAGACAAAGCAGTGAAAACAATTATTTAGAAACATCCACTGTGTTGCTGAGAATAATTTTGGGTCTGCACGTATGCTGCTATCCTTTCACTGACTAAAGATACTTCAGAGATCAATACAATAGGTGATGATATGTAGATGTAGGCCTAGTGTTTCAGTAGACAGAAAATATTAATTCAACGTTCCTGAAGTCGAAACATTGCTGAAACTAAGAATGAGATTTTTATACCGTCATTGACTATATAGAGACTTTTGCAGTGGATGATTTCAAGCACATTTAGTAGAGCTGAAAGCTTTGTCCCACACTTTAAAATGTTTATGCAGTACAGTCAAACTCGGTTAATATCCCCTCTTTTAATATCCCACCTTGCTTAATATCCCCACATAAAACTGAATTCTAATTTCCATGCTCCATACAAACTCTCATAATCCTACCTCGCTTAATATCCCATCTCGCTTAATGTCCCGCTTTTCATCTGAATAAGAGGGGGGATATTAAGCAAGTTCGACTGTACTATTATTTCTTCTCATCTGATTACCTTTAATTGAGACACAAATTGCTACATTATCTAACATGAAAAATACCTCTACGTATCTTAACTTCCAACAGTTCTTCATTTTCAAAAATATCGTTAATATCCCTGGGAGAGTGTGGGGGTGTGAGAGCCCCTTCCTCATAAAAATTATTCCTTTTTTTAAATTTTTGACAAGTTTGCGACAAAAAATTGCAAAAACTCTTGAAATTGTGAAGGTAAATTACGGTATTGAAACTCCCAAGTATGCAAATACTACTCTTTCAAGCAAAATGCCCATTTCGCAGGGCAGAATTTCAAATGCATCCTTCCCCGATCAGAGGCATGCAGTTACAGAAGTGTCTACAGAAATTTGCAAACAAAAGAGTAGGCTATAATTGAACGTTTTTGTAATTTATAAGATTTTATTCTGGGATATAGTCCTGGCACTCTTATTCTATAACTCTAGCAATTATTTCAACATAGAGATGTGCTATGTAGCCTCTTACCATTAGAAAGTATCCAATTTCTTGATTTTGTAACATCACCAGTAAACGATGTGTCTACTTGTCGCGGAAACTTGAATAAAAAATATGTGCATTTGAAATATACAATTTGATAGAAATATCTCTCGGCACAATCAACTATTCACAGCGATCAAATGGCGCATAATCCATATAAAACTTCCTTAATCCTCACACAGTCAATTTTGAGAGGTCGGTTTAGTTTGTAGTATTGAAAGCTTTTGATTTATATCAACTCATCACTTTTTTATGGAAAATCAATCACAATGGCATAAAATATTTGGATGAATTATATCTCTGATAGTACTTGCAGCCATCTATTGCTCACCATCGGGGCTGTCCATAAACATTTGAGTTAAGGGGAGAAGTCATAAATGTGCTGACTTCACCTGAGTCAAGAACGGATAAATAACCGTGTATTGGAAGAAAGGTAGGTTTGTTACCCGGAGTGGAATCCAACATCTGACGTTTTATTGTGAGTATTTCAATTGTGTCATTGATCTAAACTCATCATCAGAATACCGCTTTACGAGCGTGAGTAAGAAATTCATGGGTTCAAGCTATATGGGAGATCAAAAATTCAAAATGCAAGATCTCTGGGCCCAAAATTTCTCTAGTCCTGAGATCAAACAGTAAAAGTTGATCATAACTATCTTCACAAGCCTCTTTGTTCTTCGGGGTTAAAAGGCTATACTGTACTGAGGTGGGATAGTTCAATATAATTATTCCTCATTTTTCTCTAGGGATATGCATGTACATTAAAAATAAAAAAACTGACAAGGACCTGTGAAAAGGCTTGAACAAGTGAAATGAGAATGGGGACATGATTAATTGCTTCCCAGTAGACAAAAGCGTCCTTACTTCACTATGAATCTTTGGTATAATGAATCGCTACTGAAAACCTATTGAAAACACACTGGAATGGGATTGGGTAAGTCTGAAACCATATTGAATCATATTTTTCGAAACAGATTTCTAATGGGATTTTAATAAGACTAAATAGGAATAACTTGGATATTGCTGCTCTATTTACAACCTTGGCATTTCATGGAAGATTTGCTGACTGACCAAATCGCCATTGCCGTTTAATGGCAATGGTCGGCATACCTTGTTGCGATAGTAATTTGTGCTGATTTTCAACAAAGCATCAAGAGATCTTTGAGCCTCTTTTTCCTGAAATATAGGTATAAAAGTTTGCAAAATAAATAAATATGAGCATGTAAAGTTATTCATTACGTTTTAATCATCAACAACTAAATAACAATATTTGACGCAATGCCAAGAAGACATTAAAGGAAAATAGGGCCATTGAGGAACAACTCTTAGGATTGGCCAGTACGGTACATTAATTTTGAAATGATAACTAAATTCTACACAGTTTATGCTATGAATGCGGCAATATATAATTATAAACCAATTTTTTGAAGGGTGATTAAAAAGGAGGAAGCTACTAGGCATATGCACTCATTAATAGGAATAGTATTCAACGACGAAATCACTATTTGAATATTCGGATTTTGAGATTTTTAGTATTCAAATAATCCAATTGTTTACAAAAACAATGGGTTATTGTTCACAAACAATCCAGTGTGAAAAACAATTCAGGAGTTCATGATTTCCAGGATATTTTTTGGTCCAGAAAATGGGCAGAAACTGAATCTCCAATTGAGTTTGATATTCAATCTATAATTGAGTCTATCCTGTCATGGTAGAAACGTTGATTCTTGACTTTCGTTACATTTCTTTTCATTTCATTTTTGACTCAACTCTTTTAAAATACCGTTCAACATACTGCTTTGCGTACTAACAAAGGTGGAACAAAAAGCGATCGCGCAAAAAACATCATTTTATTGTTAAAAATACAATGGGCAAGCTGTGTGATAATTACAAATTTTTAGCTGGATTGAGACTTTGACATTCATATTTTCCATTGCCTGCCATGATGGTCGACTCGCAGCTTAGCGAGATTACAATTGCATTATTAAATGAAATGTTTTCGAATACTCCTGGATTAGTTTATATCGTGATTATCTCTTCATTGGTAGAACACACGATTGCTTTTTTCTTCTCGTCATTTGAAATGGTTAATGAAAGTTTTTAATCGTTCTGTAACATCACTATTTGAGGTGAAACTTTGTAGATAACTTTTGTTGTGTTTTGAACATGAGAACTTTTAAACCGACAATTCATTATTTGTTTGGGGGCTTAGACAAGACAGTATTATATATTTATTGTTTTTATTGTTTTCTGAAGTTATTTATTACATTAAACTGCTAAGCTAGTCGTCAATGTTTTATTTGGAATAAATTCTAAAGACTACTTAAACCAGTTTGTCCATGTGACAACAATAACAAGGCGATACTCCGAACGGAAAATTTCACATCATTTACTGTAGGTCAAAAATTGCGCTAGGAACCTAGTTATAATTATTGAAAAATAAATATTCTTCTGGTAATAGTTTTCATGGTTTATTTGTTGTTTCCATTCTTTAAAGCTGTTTATTAAAATGTTTTAATTCTGTTGCGACATCAGCTTAAGATGAGACAATTTTGCACGTCATTTACAACTCACATCTGTATTATAAGTAGTGAAAATCACTATATTTATGCTATATTGGTATGGTCTAGGGGTGGAGCGTCTGTATCAGGCGCATAGGGTTGGAATTCAATACCATCGGTCTGCATTATCGTCTTTTCCTTCTTTTTATTTGATTTATTATTTGGATATATTTTTCTCCTGATAGTTTTACTCTACTTTCTTTTTATTTTTTTCAACTTTTATTTTATTATTCCATTCTTAACATCTATCTCATATTTTTTAATTTTTTTTATTAATCTAACTTATACAATAATTACTAGGCCTATATTAGTTTGATTTATTTCCTTTTATTTGATTGAAGTTGATTTTTTTAATTGATCTGATTTTAGATCATTTGATTGGATTGATTTTACTTTTTTAAATTTGATTTGATTTTATTTTTCTTTGTATCATGATTTGATATTCTATTGAATTTGATTTCAATTGGTATATTTTGAGTATTATATCATTCACCATGAGTCCGAGCGTAGAGGAGCTTTTTTTTTATTATTATTATTTACTAAGAATGCTCCGTGAATGCATTACTGGTGGCATAAAGAGGATAGTGAACAAAATGTTTTCGCCCCAAACCATTCTTCCCTTTTAAACTCAATCTTTGAGAAAAAACGGACTTGGCAAAAAGTACTGGAATAATCCCTGTAAATGGTCCCAAATTTTATGAACTGTTCATGTAAAGTCATGGACTCTCACAGACAATCTACGAAAATTGACAGACAGTTCATGAACAGTCATGAAATCTCACAGACAGTTCATGAACAGTTCATTAAAATTTGGGATCACTTGGAGTTAATAAACTGTTCAAGAACTGTTTCGCAGGGAGTAGAATCAGCCTCGCTCACAAATTATAAGTAGAAGATCTTGTTTTGAATTTTCATAGTCATCATAATTTTTGTACGAAGAAATAAGATTTATGGAAAAATAATTGTGTTATTGCAGTGTTAGAATGGCTGTTTTGAAGTATCTAAAAAGATTTCAAAGTATTCTTTACCGTCATTATTGCCATTTTGTTTTGCCGTTTTTATACAATTTATAACTTTTTACAATTAGAAACAATGTCGTATAGTTGAAAAACTATTCGAATAGTTATAAATAATTATAAATTGCTTTTGAAAACTATTTGATTAACTATGCACTTCGAGTAGCATCCGTACTGATTACATGGGTGGGAGTGTGTAACCAAAGTATTAAAACCTAATCCAGTTTGCAGAACAATGCACTTTTCAACTTCTCTGCTCATGTCATAGACCATAGATTATAGAATACAGGGATTGGCAACTCTATTGTTCTCGGCAGCGCGGTCAGATTATATCGAATTTGGCGCGAAACGGAGTCACGCGATCTTGAGCCGACACAAGATTACAACGATGCGGTCAAAACCTTGTAATCTTCGTAACTTGCATACTATAATATCCTACGTTGCTCAATATTTTTTTTAAATTTATGTTTTGACAATGTTAAATAGAGCATAAATTAAATGTCCATGACAATTTAATTACGTTTAAACAAAATAGCGGGTAGCTATGGCCAATTTAATTCACCATGTTTTGCGGTGTATTTCAACAAAATATTGCTTTGATCACTTTTGCAATTTGCAAATTAATGTTTGTAACTTTGAAAAAGAAAAAGGATGTGATTGTCGTGATTGAATTAATCTACAAATACACTTATAACTAACAAATCAAAATCAAGCTGAAATGTTCACTAAAAAATAATTGCGCTTCTAAATGAGAGGAATTTAGTTTACAGCTTGGCGGCCTATATAGGTCTACGACATACAAGTAGCACAAAATACACTCAACAATTTTCATCACATAACAAATAATCCGTATAGTGTATGTATCACAGCAGAGGGAATGAATACACTACAAAAATTTAGTGAGCAATATACAGATGAACAAGATATGGTGCAAATATCGATAACTGGTTTGGAAATTAAAACACTTATAAAAACATTCAGTGTCGATGAATTACATTTATAATTACGTTATGTTACACTCACATTTACAATGAATTTTATACAATATCAAATTATGGATGTTCATCTTATTATTCAAATTAATGTTGACTTGCTCTTACTTTAAAGTTTGAATTTTCTTTTAATTTGTTCTTTAGCGATTTCTTTTTCTATTCCAGTTTCTCTTTCAAGTTACAAGCAGTAAGCCCACGCCGTTCGTGTAAGAAATTATCTCATTTCATATAATAAATTATAATACCTTGTAGACAAATAAAAAATAAAATCATCAGTATTGATTGTTATCTTCTAAACCAGAGTGTTGTGCTGCTACATCCCAGGTAGATTAAACTTTTGAGAGTTGCAAAACATTCCAGCGTGTTTGATTCAAGAGTCCATCTGATCTCCTTATGGATAAATTACGAAATTCTTTTTCACAGTTCCACAACAATAATAAATAGACTTTCCGAAGGTGCTCATCCCATAATGAATTTCAGATATATGTTTTTATTACTGCCGAGCAGATTTGTAGGGAATAGATCAAAATTGTTGAATATATTTGACACATCTCCAGAAATGTCCGAAGAAATATTTACTCATTCGTAGTAACTTTTGAGAAGAGTAGATTCATTTGGTCGTAAATAAACCTTCATCTTCATCGATTCGATGGATAATTTTATATCAGTGTTTTGATCGTGTGTGAAGGGTTACTGACGTTACTGACACCGTTAAACCATCCTTAGTTTTCCAAATCCTTCAGGAATGCTAATGCATTAACGTAAACTTCTCTGTAGGCGCGCTTTTCTAAAACTTTCACCAATTGAGTTCGCCAATTTCTTCATCGCCTTTCACGTTTAAGAAATTTGAGGTAATGAAAATCATTGCTATTTAATTGACCATCCATTACAAAATAATGAAATAATCAAGTGTACTTTTACTAGCCAGCTTGAAGATATGAACGATGATGAAAAAATGAGTAGAACAGTCGACCGCGTTGTTATAATGACACTTGTGAAAATTTGTCACAAAATTCTGTGTCGGCTCAAGAACACGTGTTTCCGGTAAATCTCAAACAAAAACATATTCCGTGCCCAGACCTTAGTTGCCAATCCCTGTATTCTATAATCTATGCATAGAAGGTTCAACTTGGGTGTAAGACATACATTCTCATAATTTGGATTGACATACATACTGTGCAGCTATAACTATTAATAAGCGTAGAAGTCTCGGTGTGTCATTTTTCACTATGACAATTTCGATATTACTGTGTCATTTGGCTAATATATTGTTTTTGAAAACAAAGAAGTTCTCAAACATATTCTTGCGGATGACATAGTTGTATTCGAGTATTCCCTGAATTCCTGGCGTCATTGAGTCAACTTGGAATCATTCGCAATCGAAGCGTAAAATTTGACACCTTCAATTTGCAAAGCTGTTAATAAACTTATTTGAAAGAAAATGAGTGTTGAGGTTGAGTTACTTGACTGACACATTTGGCCATCAACTTAAGTAAAACTCAAAATAAACATGTAATGAAGTAAATATCAACTTGGCGAAGTTTGAGTTTGTCAAAAAATAACGAATATAAAGCGTGTTAAAGATTACATGATAATTAGCAAATCACAAGGTAAAAAATGTTTTATTTTGCTATTTGTGTTTGCTATTAAAATGCAATATGGGTGAAACACATATCATTCGATAGCTCGGACCTTCTAGTTCCATTCATGTATATTTCCAAAATAACAACAATGTATATTGTTTTTAATTAATATCCCAAAGAAAATCTTTGGGGCCAATTGTAGAAATACCTGCACAATATAAAGATTTGAAAATCCACCCAGGTACGAAGAATAATAAAGACTAGCGATTCCCAAAATTTCAATAAACGTTATTCCCTGAGAGCGCGCCAATCTTAATTCCATTATTCTCTCGTGTTATTGTCGTCTTACCTCAATGAAGTATTTTTGCTCTCGTATCACCACCTCGGGTTGCAAATAAAAACAGCAACAATTCATTCAATAAAACGAGCGGTGATCTCCATTGGAACAAATAAGGTAAATAACATGATACTTTTAGTTTTAAAATCCAGTCATTAGCATAATACATAAAGTTTATGACTTTGTTCTTGTTCATAGAATCATATCATGAATTATGTGGAGCTATTCAATATTGATTCACGTTAAAATGAAGCATGTCAAATTAAGCGGGACTGAAATAAGTCAATTTTCTCTCTCAGAGTATCAGCAGACAGCTGCTGAGCCTTTGACTGACCTCTTATCACACCGTGTGTGTGAGCTTGGAAGGAGGAGGACGAGTGCAAACAGCAAACTTACTTCAACATGGTTCGCTTTGAACTTTTCAGTCCAACTATTCTTGATGTGCTCTCCTAGATCCCTTCCTTTCCTAGCACTATCGACCGGCCATGAGTCGAACAGTCTCGTGAACTGTTGATAAAGGCGTGCTATGCTTTCCTTCCGCGCCATCTCTTTGCGGGAAAGTTACATAAGTTTTTCAGAAGAAATTCTGCCATTATCATTGACCCTCAGTTTGTCGTAGAATATTTGCGAGGTTGGAACATAATAGCTGACAACACCCATTATTCACATCATAATTGTCAACAAGTCTGACAACTGAACATCAACATCAAAATCCTCAGCTCATTGGAGGATGTCGATTATTGCCATAAACCAGCCAGTTTATCGGTCAAACCTTTCATAATACATTCTTGGATTCTATTTGAGAGTATATTTAATTGGACTTCGTATTCTGTCTGATCTCCATGTTAAATTGTTTGTTGATGTTTCAAAAGCGAATTCAAATTTGAGTTTTTGAGGTGTTAAAGTTATTTCCATTATGCACTTCTCCGTCCTTGATACTGTTTTGTCAGCTGATAAAGATGGATCCAAATTTTGGGTATGTAATTGCACACTTTTAACGTCCCATTCCCAGACCTTCCAACTTGAGATTTAAAAAAATAGTGAGATTTTTGAAATTCTGTACTTTGGTGATAAAATATAGGGGCCGTCCCGAAGGGATGGCCCAATTATAGGGGGTTTGAGGGCATGCATTTCATCAAGGATTCAGAATGGCTTGAAACGAAAATTTACGACATCATTTTGAATAATGTTGACACTTGAAAACATAAAAGCAGTTCAGAAACAACAACTAGAATAATCCAGCACAGTACAAATTAAAAGATGTTGAACATTAATTAGACTATAAAGAGTTTATACACAGAAAGTAGGGACATTTTCTCAAGGTTGGATTTTGCCGTGAGAAAGTGAGAGAAACCGTGAGACCGTGAGAATCAGTGTAAAAGCGTGAGACTCATGGCAAAGCCGTGAGACTTGGAAGGTCTGCATTCCCTTGTGCCTTCTGTTCTGCCCTGAGCCCTATCGACCTGCTCCTGTCCTGTTCTGTGCCCTGCTGTGCCTAGAGTCTAGGCTTACTGACTCTGTTCTGCTAGATACTTGTCTACTAGCTACACAGTAGAATAGTGAGTCTACCCTTCCATACTCTGTATCATCAAGGCTCGACCTACTATGTCTTTTTTCGAGTATGTGATCTCTCTTTACATGGCTTGATAACCTTTTAACATGATCTTTTGTATCTAAGTATTAGTGTTACTTTTTCATTAGTAAGTCGATGCCTTTGACATTATGCTATATATTCCTCACAGCTATTCAATGTTCACGTCAATGGGGTACCTTACTGTTCTGTCCGTTACAGGCAGTGTGACAAACTTTACGAACAGGTGAGGTGCATTTGAAGTATTGTAGAAATTTAAAGGTGTGCATCGGAATTGGATTGAATTTTCTGAAAATTGACCATAGTGGAATTCATGTATGTTATGCCGGATATAAAGGCTTATCTGTAGTTGAATTTTCGGAAATTTGTGTTTTGAATTAATGGAATGGATTCAGCTAAAAGGAGTATGAATATTGACTTACATAGACTGCTGATTCCATTGACGGCCTTCATGGAAAACTCGTAGCAACCATGGTCATCTATAATGGCCTACGAAAAGGACCTAGACATGCTCCACATGCCCCTGTACTCCTTTTTTACCAACAGGGGACATGCAGCTTGATAGTGATTGGTCTAGGTGGTGATTGGTCTATCTACTAACTCGTGAAATTTTTTGTGATGCCTTTGTGAATTGAAAAGGCGTTAAAAATAATTTGCAAATTGTAGGCACGTCGTTTTACATATAAATCACACGTGTGTGTCTCAAGTTGTCTATTGTAGGCCTATTATGTTTACAAAATAGATGTCATTCACTGAAATTTCAAGACCCAGATGTAGAGTAGCAGAGTAGTAGGCATTGTGGAACTAGGCTACAAAAAACCATGACAGCCGTTTGGAAGCCACAAAATTTCAAAGCCACGTTTTGAACAGTTTTTGTTTCTGACTAAAACTTTTTTTCTGATAAGAGAGTTATTTATGACTTCCAATCTCAATTTGCATCACTTCTGAGTTAAAATATCCGTTTCTAGGCCTATATAATCGTAGGCCTATTTGAAGGTAAGTGATTTTTTTTTTTAATTTTATATTTCCTTGTCTCTCAGTGTGATTTAAATTATTCATAAATGTTTGAAAATAATTATGAGCCTAGGCAGGCCTACAGATAAATATCTCACTTTGGAAAATCCTATTTATACTATCTTTCTATGACGGTGAGAATCTATTGTTTAGAGTTTAGATTGTAAAAGAGTTTATAGGAAACATCAAATAATTTTGAAATTGTCAATGAGAAGAGCTCTAAAGTAAGTGCTTTGCATCAGCCATCTTTGTTCCCCATATTTTTGTCAGCAGTCGATGTAAGTCTATGGTACAAACCATCTATAATCCAGTAATCCATATTCAATCGTATTTCTAATATTAAGATTAAAAATTAATTAATCTGATCCGATCCATTTCAAAATTTTCCTCATTAAATCTGAACTTTTTGTGGCCTTTTGAACTAACTTTGTTGCCAATGTGGTGGGTCAGACCCACGGAACGCGGAATACGGAATAAAAGGTGTCAAAAAATCTTACTTTTTGTCGCTGTTCCCAGCAATGTTTAAGCTGTAGGCCGTTTGCAGTAGAATATAAGAAAGCTGTGGCTCATCGAGATGGGCCATAGGTAGTCTTGCTTAGAAGGCTTGAAATCTTGCATGTTGAAACTTTCAAGTAGATTTTCAAGAAATAATAAATTTAGAAGTAGGCCTACATCATTTTGAATTGAAGTAGATACCTGCGCTTAATTTTTTAAAGGACATATCATCCTTTTGATTGGTGGATATGTGGATTTTGAATTAATTGAATGATTGTAGGTCTATACACAAGATTGTACTGTAGTGTAGCATGTGATGAATTTTATTTTGAAGGCCTATATATACCTTAATTCCAGTTGAGTAATGTATTATTTTCAAAGTTTTATTATTGACTTACAAATCTTTACATAATCATTAATCTTGCTCCGAATTATTTGAATGAACAAATTTAAACTCCTTACAAACCTCAACGCTGCCTACGATCATCATCAGAAACTTGATTAACTGTAGTTCGCAGCAATTTAAAATCCTACGGAGATAAGGCATTTTCAGTGGCGGCACCTATTTTGTGTAACAAGTTACCAGAATTAGTTAGATGCTATATTTGAAATGGGAAAACCTTTGAAACGATCATTTAATACATGATGTATTTGAGTCTGAAAATTACAATGGCGTAATTTTTTTTTGATATGGAATTTCCTTGTTGGTGTAAATTACCAAAAAACCAGAATCACATTCAAATTTTTCAAGTGGGAAGTGATAGACTTTGTTACACGATATCATTTTCGATGTCTAGTTATTTATCATTGAGGCAATATATTTGAATTCAAAAGAAGCCTGAGGTAAAGATTAACATGTACTCTTCCTATTTATATAAGTTTTGTTTTTATGTAATTGCCTTCGCGATTTTATAAAAATAAATATTATAACAACTTTGATTATTGTTCAACTTTTTTCCCGATCACTCGCTTACTGAACAATACGTGATTAATGTTTGACAGGCAGTGGCACTTCTCTTTGTAGAGTATCCTCGATTTCAATTCAAATATTTGTATTTTGTTTGCTTGTTGTTTGTCGAAAGTGATTATGTCTCTTTATTTCTGTCTTTTTATGTCACACCAAAATTCGTTCCTCGGACAGTCATCTCAAAAGCAATTGCCTTTTTTAAAGCTTTAATTCGGAGTCCATAAAACACTCTAAACACCATCATAATGTTTGGAGAATAGAATGAATATATATATATATATATATATGGTTTTGGCTTCAACCTTGCCTAGAATAAAATTGCGTGTCAGGTTACTGAGCTGTGTTAAATTAAGAAAAATATCGCATGACAGTCCCATACGTTTCTCTATTAAAAACATAAATTATGTTCTTTGTTTTACGTCATAAAGCTAGATCCAGTCTTTTTTGTCAGCGAGATTTGGCCTAAAACACCTCTTTGGTAGTAGTTTACACCAACAAGGAAACTCTAGATCGCAAAAAATTACGCCATTGTAATTTTCAGACTCTTATATACATCATATATCAAATTATGGTTTCAAAGGTTTTCCAGTTAAACTACTTTACAGATCTTTAATTCAAAATGTGGCTTATTTGCTTTTCATTCTTGAATTCAAGTTCAGTTGCTGCTTTGATAGCCATCACGCAGATATATGTACTGAAATTTGAAATGATAGACTTCTAAGTTATTTCTTGAAAATATGTTTGAAAATTTCAACATGCAAGACTTCAAGCCTTCTAAGCAAGACTACCTAGCTCATCTAGACGAGCCACAGCTTTCTATCGCAAACGGCCAATAGCTTAACATCGCTGGGAACAGTGGCAAAAAATATCGATATTTGACACTTTTTATTCCGTATTCCGCGTTCCGTGTTCCACGGGCCTGACCAACCGTTGCCGCCAATGTTGTCATTTGATTGTTGTAGAAATTGATTCATTAATGACTGTTCCCCAACACTGACTTGATTTCCTTCATTTCAGTGCTTTTGAACTAGAATACAATATCCTTGAATCATATGACCAATGATTTTCACGACTAATGCCATTCATTGCATAAACAACTTACCTATAACAGCAGCGCAACATATTGAAGAATGGCACAAAAACTGCATAGTTTGCACAATACAGTATGATCTGTCAACTACTGGACCTTGTTAATCAACAGGAGCTACGTAATGGTTACACGCAAAGACGATAAAAATCTAATTTCAACAATAAAATCTACAAATAAACAATTATTACTGTATAATTCCTGCATTTTTATTGTAACTTGAATGAATTGATATTGCTTTAGCTGAAAAAAGAATATCCACACTCGCTCTCAGATTGTCCATTTCCACCAAAGAAGCTATTCTCGTTAAGTCCTCTGCAGCTTGAAGAACGACGTCTTGGTATAGAGCAGTTTATCCAGTTTATTAGTCAAGACTCTGAAATTGCATCCGGGGAGACATTCAATGAATTCTTTTCAAAGGCAATGCAGGTATATAGGCCTACAATTATACATCAATCGTAAGCAAAAATTGATATCTTTTTCTCACTATGGATTCACTCAAGCATAATAAACTCAGCAATAGCAAAGGGTATTAAACAAACCCAGACATGTGATACAGTGTAAGTAGTGATCTTAATGATAAAATACGATGTAATGCATAAATTATATTCCAAACTCATGGAGCTTGTTGGGCGGAAAATCACACTTTGGTTCATAGGCCCTATGGTTTCAGAAAAAACCTCGGCGCTGGTACGCAGGCAAGCTAAACGTATCCTCAATGTTATATTGAATGTTCTCTTTTTTAAGGAAACAAGACAAGAACAAAAAGAAAGTGTAGAAATCAATATTTACTTGATGAATGGAAACAAAGTAACAGTGCCAATTGTCTCAATTGATAATACAGATGAAGTTTTTCAGGTAGGCTGATGCGTTTTATTTTGGGGAATGTTTGATTTTACATGTTTAAGCTTCCCAGTTTAATGTTGCCACCAACGTCAAAGATTAAAATATTTAAGTATGTTTCCTACTTTTTTGATCTCTGGCACACTATTTGACAATGGACTAGAAAAGTCATGATCCCGACCAAAAACAAAAGTTTGTAATTTTTGTAAACAAATTTAGTAGGATTTCAATAGACAGTAGACACATTCTGGTTTCATAAAACTCTTCTGATTCAGAGACTAGATCCCTTTATTTCATTATTTCATTATTTTGAAATTAGCAATGCCATCATAATTCCGTATTCTTGTCTATTTGAAGATTGTATGTAGGCCTATGTTGAATATTTGTCAAATAAATTTAACAGGTAATTACAGGTAGCGCAGGTAACAGCAAGCTTGTAACATTAGTGTAGTCTCAGTTAGAGGTATAATTTACAGAATTTCTTCAAGTCTACATTCTTGAGTAAAAATTCAAATGAACAGACAGATGGAGCTGATACAACTTCATCATTTAACTATTCCATATTGAATTATGTGTTGAGTAAAAAATATACTTGTGGCAATCAATTCATGATCTAACTCTACTTAGCTGTTGACTATGACCACGGAGGACGTATTTGGAGTGTTTTTTAATAAAAAAATGTATCAGGCTGATGTCAACAGCATGGTTGAGGATCTTAAATACCATGACAATTTCATTAAATATCCGCCTATATTCCATTGATTGCAGGTTAAGATAATTTGTTCGAGATTTATAATGTTCGTACTTTAAACAGTTGAGATAAAGGTTTTGAAAATTAGATAACATCTTGAAACTGCTTTTCTAACTAGAGATGAACAATGCGAGAAAACTTTTATGGTTTGTGAAAACAATATGCCAAGGTCTTTGATATATTTCGCTCGATGAAGTTCATGAGATTGAATTTGGTATTACTTCTCTGGAGCTTGAAGATTGCCATACGGTATCTGTGAGCATTTTTGATGTGCCACTTTTAGTTGCCATTTGTCCGCCCACTTTGAAAAATTTGACAATGATTCTTCCATTTCGGAGACGTCATAAGTTGTGCGGGAATATAAAATTTAGAATCATCAGCAAAAAGTTTGATTTTGCAATTTCCCTCCATACATGCAATTATATCATTAATGTATAGAAGAAGTAAGAGAGGTCCCAGGACAGAGCCTTGAGGTACCCCCAGAGACTACATGTGTTGAAATCCATTGAAGCAGTTCAAATTTCAGACCAAATGTAGAAAATTTAATAATAAGCTTTTAAAGAATGGTTTAAATAGCAAAAGTTAAATTTTCTGTCCCAGTTAATGTCTCTTTTTGACCCCACTGAACTTAAAAATTTTTTTAATGAAGATATTTACTGTTTCTTTTGGTTCGTTGTGTGCAAAATTCCAAACACAATTTTAGGAAAAACTTGGATTCCGGAAGATTAAACTTATTCTTGGACCCTACTCTTTGATTTTGGATTCTTTGTCATTAGTGACACACTGCACATTAATTAAGAGATTGTTCCAATTTTGTGAGTTTCAGCTAATTGAAGAGAGTTGTGACGGATTGCCTGGGTAAAGGTATCATTGTCAGCCCTAAATAGATTAGCTTATATCAGATTGGATTAATCTAAATTTCTAATTGGATTTTAAATTATTTTCCCTTACCATGATAATTAGCAATAATACCAGGAGAAAAGGATATTCAAATGCAATCAAACATTAAATAAATATTCCAATAAATATGTACAGGGCAGTTTAACCCCCCCCCTCTATGCACTAGAAGTACATTCTTTTGGTCAATGGTTTGAATAAGCCCTTTTTCAGCTTACCCTACCCTACTAGAAAGCCTACTAACTATAAAAATGAAAACAAAATAAGCTTAAAGAGCGTCTAGGAGAAACATATATTCAACAACTTTCTGTAAAACTGGACTGCAAAATCAAGCCCAAAGCCTAACAAATACCACAATAGTGCTTTGCCCAAGAAACCTAGAAACGGCCCTGAAGAAATATTTCAATTGATTATGAATAGTTTATAATTAAATTAAACAAGTACAGGTATTTATGGATCAGAGTTGTAGTACAGAAGCCTGTGTAAACGGATTCAGATTTAATGTTTATGGTTGGATATCCCAGATACAAAATCTGAATACGCTGAATGAATCAAATTATTGACTTGGATTTCTGATTGGGTTGGATTTGGGTAGTTTGTTTTTCAAGCATTCAGACTACTTATGATTACACAGCGGTTCCAATTTAAACATCTCAAATGAAGTTACATAGACGTCTGTTTAATATTCAGGCTGCAATGAAAAAGATTGGTCTCAATGATAACTATGTATACTACTTTGCATTATTCCTGGTCAGCCTTGATGAAGAAAAATCATTGACAGGTAGGAGGCAAAATTTTTAAGCTAATTTCTCCTTTTTTTCATCCTTCTGATCCTCCTTTCAATAATAACAAATTTTTTGTTGAAATTGAGCAAATCCAAATATTGCAGTGTAGTGACCCCCTTGAAAAAGCTTGTTGACTTCATGAACTTTACGAAAGTTCAGGAACTGTTCATGAACACGTTATAAACAGTTAACAAATGCTAAATGGCCTTTTTGAGTGGTTTTTCATGAGCAGTTCATGAAATACGGCCATTTAATGTTCATGAACTGTTATCATAGAAGGATGACCACAAAGTCCAAGAGATGTTTCAAATAATTTGTTTAGAAACACACGCAACGCCTCATATTGCCTGAACATTTATTTGATTTTTTAAATTGTTGACCGAACATATACACGTCTATAATTTTGAAAAACTGAAATCTTATCAAAAACATACTGAATAGGGTAATGAATTGGCCTTTGCATAATTCAGTAGTTGTATGTAGGTTCATCTCAATAGTTTTTAAGTCAAATAAGAATACAGTATATAATCTAAACTAAAGTTTCTGGTGGATGTCAGTACCATTTCAGTAGGCTATGCTATACCATTCCAGTTTTTTTCCATTAGTAATTCAGTTTATCCTAGATTCTAGGTGATAAATAGCTGTTATAATCTTGAGGCTTGTAGACAGAGTACCACAGATCTAAATGGCTGGTTTCTAAGGGCAACTTAAAATTCACATAGAAGTGTTCATAAAAATATGGTTTCCCTTTTTGTTGTTTTAGTTAAAAAAAAATTATTGTAAACCTTTTAAATATGTAATTTACATTCCATGATTAACGTTCAATGCCTTCTTAGCATTTTGAGAAACTGCAGCATGTAGACCTAAGCTGCATGGTCTTTGATGATATTACTTTTGTTTTGAGAAATAGTCATGTCTGCAGCTAAAAATTCCCTTTACTGCGGCTAATCAGTTGCAGCTATTTAGTTAGATCTCTGCAGCTAAAGAGTAATTTTAAATGGAATATCAAGCTGCGAAATCTCAAAATATGCGGCTATCAGCCAACTTGCTTTACAAAAGATCTGTTTAGCTGCAGAGTTAATTCCGTGCCTTTTGTTTTCCAATGATTTTGCAAATCCATGGAAGCATGTTGAAAACTCAAACATATGTAGCCTATAATTAAGAGGGCCTTCTCCTTAAACTGATTTGTAAATTCATTATCGGTGTGAACTCCATGATGAATTTGACTAAGACAAGAAATTGTTAAATATTTATTGTATTTTTATGAACATTTCAAGTTTAAATTCCAAGTTGCCTGGAGATGGAGAAACCTGCCTTTTCAAATCTGTAACGTGTCGTCTATTACTATATAAATTTTAAGCTATTGGATCAGATTTGCTCAAAGTTATTCTAGATTTTTGTATTAATTACACTCCCCAACTGATCTTAATATGACAACCTCTACATCTGCTAGCTTGTAAAACCGTTTATTTTTCATACAATGATACAACACCTTTTTATTTTCTACCACAGTTGTTCGTAAACTGCAAGATTTTGAAGCTCCGTATTTATCATTACAAGATGCTGGCGAACAGCATAAAATAGTTATCCGAAAGAAGTAAGTATAACTCAATATCAGCTTTTTTAAATGGTTTCCTCTGTTTTTTGGAAGAACCAATGTATGAAAGTGGCTGTATGTGCCTAGTAAAGAGTTCATGGACAAATTTTTAAATTAAAAATTTTTGTCATTTTTATTTAAACGAATTGCTGCTCATCAGCATAAATTATTTTTAGTTTTCCTTTTAATTAATAATTTAGTTTTATTTTGAAGCAAAAATATACCATACCTCAAGATTCACAAGCATCTCATTATTTTCATTCTTTCCTTTCTAGAATTAGCAGTTTAGAAAATATGTATTTTTAATGAGCCATGGCCCAACTACTTCAACTATTTCTTAGCTATTGCATGTAATATGCCCCTGGTATAGTTGTCCTCCATTCAGTTTTTATATTTATTAGTCCTCCGTGTATGTTCTCCCCAAAAGAAACAGAAATTTAACTATGAATATAAGGTAAAGAGATATAAGCCTCTAAAGTCAAAAGTTTTTAATTTTGGATTTTTCTCACTCAAGTGCTCACACGATTAACACCTCTTTGCGACTTCGTCCAAGCATAGTCGGCATAGTTGATGCGTATTAAAAATAGTCACACACCTTCAATACCCATCAGCGATAGCCTACTTAGACGAAGTCGTAAAGAGGTGCTAATCGCATGAGCACTTGAGTGAGAAAAATCCAAAACTAAAAACTTTCGACTTTAGAGGCTTATATCTCTTTACCTGGATCTTGAATATTGATCAAATATAGCTCTAAATCTTCAGCTGAACGTTGAAAATTTCATTCCGAAAGCAGATTGTCATTTGGTTTAGCGGTTTTTGATTTAGAGACAAATAGGTAAAAAGTTTAATGTTTTTTCCGGTGTAAACTCTCTTGTTGAAAATAAACGGGTTCCTGTTCGAGGAAAAAGAGTGAGACACAAAATTAACCCAAAATCTTCACTTTGACTGCATTTTTGAGGGAGAAATAATCGCGCAAAGTAAAAACACAAGAAGATCATGTACGAATAGAAAATTTTTCTCTATCTAAAGAAGCAGTCTCCCAATATCCGGGATATACACTTTAAGGATTTTTATAAATGAAATATTCTCTTGATAATGACACAAGATAATAATTATACTGAAATGCTGTTGAAACTGGTATTTACCTTTTTGTAAAACTTATCAAAAAAAAAGCTTTAATAGATATTAAAAGATCTGTTCACATTAAATGACAAAATGTTTTTAATTTCCATTGTCCATGCATTCGTAAACTATCGTACTGTTGTCTGATAATCGCAATTAATTATGTGAAACTCAGAGTAATGGAACAGGCTTTTGCCTCATCTTTCTTTCCTATTCTAATATTGTATGACTGGTGTGATCATCCCAATCATTATATCATTTATTTATTTGTGTGAAAAATAAACCATTGAAAGTCTCTTTTATACAGGCAAGCAAAGGAAAATTATATTTTTACACTGATATGCAGCCTATAGTAAATTTTCTCACAACAACTATTAAGATTGACACTGTTCAAGTTTAAATGCAACACTGTCTAAATGTAATTTAAAGATTGCTAAGGATGACTGACTAGGTTACAACATTTTCAGGTAACTTTTTCCATAATGGAACTATACAATAAAGAATGTATAACATATACTCAATCAATCGATATGCTTGTCTTTTTGTAGCTACTGGAGCTCAAAATATGATAAAGACCTGCTGGACGATCGCATTGCAATGAATTTGCTGTATGTCCAGGTAATGTGATTTACGACACCCTAACCTGCTTGATTGCTTCCCCTATGAAAAACAGTTCCGGTGTTTATTAACAGTTCATGAACGTTAAATAACCCCAATTTTCAATGAACTGTTCATAAACAGAATTTTCTTATACTGATTTTATCTCTCGATGTTAGATTGTTGATGATCTGGATCGTGGTTGGATATTATGTACAGATGAAGAAAAGAAGAAATTGTCATCTTTAAAACGTTCTGGCTCTAGAAAAGAGGTAATTGCAGTGAACTTTTAATAAGGTAAACAGCGCTAATAAATAACATATGTGGTCAGATCAGAAACATCACAATCAAAATAAAAAGGATTACGGGTATATTATAGATGGACATGAACAGTTTTGCCTAAGCAATATTGTCTTGTCTTGTATTCTTCAAGCTCAAGGATGTCATTAGCCTACTGGGCTTTAATACCGGATGTACATTGGTACAGCTACAATGGTACTGTAATAGTTGTAGATATTTGACGAATTTGAAAGGTTTTGATAGGGAAGTTCTGATTTTGTCTTCATTTATTGCAAAATAAAACTTTAGATTAGATCATATTTTATTTTAATCAATTATCCCTGATAGTATTCTCAAAGAATAATTTCTTTCTCATCTTATGGATCGTGTATTCTTGATTGAAACTTTGGTGCTGCCTTAATGCTTTCATGAGTTCTGATACAGCTCCAATACAATGTAGATCATATAACACATTATGTGCCTCTTAGATATGCAAATGTTCTTAATAAATGCTGTTAAATAAATGCGTTAGGACCACTGGGACCGGCAGTCGCATGCATAAATATTGAACAATAGAATTCCTGCAGTCATCTGGAATTTAAAAGTATTCTGAATCTATGAATAATTCATAAAGTTTATTAATGAAACTGAATAAGAGGTGCATAAGGACGAAACTAATTACTCTGTGTATAAATAAGGTCAGCTTAAATTGATTGACCAGGAAGTTTTAGGTTAAGACAAAATTGTGTGGTCACAGGCACCGAAAAATGTTTTGAAGACCCTTGCCTGAGTATAGTTGACAATCAGCTTTTGTTTTGTTCAATTGTTCATAAGTCTGTTTTATCATTCTCTATCAATTTATATTTCAGTTCTTGAAAGTTTGCAAATCATTGAAGTATTATGGTTATGTGTATTTCAAACCATGCACATGCGATTATCCAAAACCAAATTGTACTGTACTGATGTGTGCTGGTGATCGAGAATTTAGTGTGAGGGTATCATCTGATGAGGTAACTAATAACTAGATTGTAAAACACATGTGTTGAGAAGGCCCGGGGGCTCCTTCAGTAATGTTTTGACAGGGGTGTGCCATTTTCAAAAATAGAGGAAAACCGTAGAATTTCACAACAAATGAGAATAAAGACCTTGAAACTTCAATTTTTACAAGCAAAACAAAGGAAAAGTTCTAAAGATTTTGCAAAGCTCTCAATTATCACCGTAAAATTTCACAAGAATCTGGAAAAGGCACCCCTTAAAAATGGCACATCCTGTACAATCGATGTATGGAAGAGTCCCCCCCCCCCGTGAGAAGGCTGTATGCTTAAATTTGTTGTGTGTTTTATGGCTAGATGGATGTTTCTTCCAAACCCAATGCAATCCTTAATCAAATTTATTTGAAAAATGACACATTTGATCACATTTTCTTTGATTGATCACTAGATTTTTGACCGACTGATCAACGTAGACTGTCTCTTCTTGGTCGTATTATATACGACATCAATATATGTGGTGTAGATGTTATTCATTTCATTTAACGCCATTTTAGTTTGTAAAATATTATTTTTACACAATCAAACGGAATTTAGTGATTTGAAGGGGTAACCAATACTCTTCTCTGTTGATAATTTATCTCAAATGAATGGCATGAATGGGTACTCACAGGGTTAGTCTCCACATTCAGTTTGTGTTACTCTGATATTTGGCATTATTTTTATAATCAATGTTTATAATTTCATAGAACAAAGTTCTCGAAGGAAGTTTTCAAATTATGCGCATCAAAAGTTGGCGATTATCATCTCTCGTATGTATATTGCTCACTGGATAATTATGCTTAGGCCTTAATTCTTCTAGATTTTGATTTTTCTTATGACTTTTGTACATTTTTAATAGCAGTTTCTTTCACATTTATTTCATGATAGTAGGCCTATTCTGAGCAATGCTACATATACAGTAATTTCTAGTCGTTGAGACCGAGGGGGGTACTTCGGTAATTTTTGACGATTGTGTGCCATTTTCAAAAATAGAGGAAAGCCCTAAAATTTCACAGCAAATGAGAATGAAGACCATAAAATTTCATGTTTTTACGAGCAAAACAAAGGAAAAGAATTTTGAAAATATCTAAATTAACACCGTAAAATTTCTCAAGAATCTGGGAAAGGCACCCCTTCAAAATGGCACATCCCCGTACAGCTGACTTATGGATGTCCCCCTCGGGCGTTGGGATAAATACTCTGCACTTAAAAACAAATATTCTTCCAGAGCATTAATCAATCATATTATATTTATTTCAAGCTTTTATGTGCTATTTTGTAAAACAAATTATCGGCTAGGTTCTTCTTTCAATTGTTTTTTATTCACAAGTTGGAAATGGAAAAACTAAATGAAACAGCTTAAAACGGGCAAAAATGACCTTGAATCAATTATAAACGAAGTGCAAGATGTCTTCCATGAGTCAATTTTGTTCCTGCGTATGCTATCCATTAATTGTCTAACTTGGCTAATAACTATCCCCTATTTAATGCCCCTTGTTTCTCTATAGCCCCATTCCCTACATTAACTGATTTTATACAGACTCCATACAAACTCTCGTATTCTACCTCGCTTATTATATCCCACTTTTTATCTGCATTAGAGAGAGGACATTATTCGAGCACGTTTGAATGTTGTATAAGTTTCTAATTATCCTTCTCATAAAAACCTTTTTATTGTCATTATTCTTGTTATAATTATTTAAATATAATTCATTTATTCAAAATCCGTTTAGGTTGATGAAATTCAAAATGACGAAGGAAAGTTTAATCTTGCTTTTACGTTTGAATATTTGTTTTCTAAGGAAGAATTGAGGTGGATTAGCGTTATTAGTAAACAGGTATGATGTGATTGTGTTGTAATCCTTTGTGCTTAGATCGTTTAGTAATAGTATGATACAAGTTATGATATAAGTTATGATATAAGTTAATGATATAAGCAGCATTATCTTTATGCATTTTTTTGTCATTCTATACTTTTTTGAAAGTGCTAAGGCCAATGGCTAAACGGCGTATTTTGAGCTGAAAATAATGCAAGCGTATTTAATGTATTATTTACGCGTCGATATACGCCTTAACCAAAATATAACATTACCCAAATTAACAAAGCTAGAAATATTTCCTCGCGAAATAATCACTTTTAATTGAAACAAACATTCAAATTTGTCCATTTGGCTATATTAAAAACAACAATTCAATTTTTTCTTGAAATCTTATAACGTTGATAAAGAATTTTTCAACCGAAGAACGTGTCTAATCTAGATTGTGTTAAGAATGCTAGCAAAAATGCTATTACAATGATATACAATATACATTACAATATTTGTACTATATTAATTATAATAAGAATAATAGTAATATGCAAACCATTTAAGAGAATGCTCGATACAGTTAAGTAGAGCTATCTATAAATGAAACAAAGATTAGTCAAGTTTTACAATATACAATATACATACATCTTTTATAGTAAAGCTGATATTATCATGAGGCCAGCATCAAATCGAGACACATTGTTACCAGAATTTGATTTCATGTTTTATGAGTACACTGGAACTGGTATTTCACGATCTAGGCTTTAACATTTACTGCAGTCTTTATTATCCAGTATTGGATTACCAACATTCAGTATTGGATTACCAACATTTTCATTTTATTATTATTATTATTATTATTATTATTATTATTATTATTATTATTATTATTATTATTATTATTATTATTATTATTATTATTATTATTATTATTATTATTATTATTATTATTATTATTATTATTATTATTATTATTATTATTATTATTATTATTATTATTATTATTATTATTATTATTATTATTATTATTATTATTATTATTATTATTATTATTATTATTATTATTATTATTATTATTATTATTATTATTATTATTATTATTATTATTATTATTATTATTATTATTATTATTATTATTATTATTATTATTATTATTATTATTATTATTATTATTATTATTATTATTATTATTATTATTATTACTATCATTTAAAAGTTTAATGGCTGTATGCCTTTTCTGACACCAACCACTAGTGTTGTATTAAGGTTTGAACCCAAAACCCTGCCGGCCGATGTCAAACGCCCTAACAACTGCACTATTCGGTCACATTATATTATCATTATTTTCAGGCTGTTTTCATGAGTATGTGTATGCAAGGAATGGTAGATGAAATACTTCGTGAACAACAGAATAAACCAATCAGATCAGTAAGCGATATCATTATTTCAAAATAAATTTCTGTTAACTTTATACTGTTTCTATTGATGTTGTAACATCAGGATTCCGGAAGGCGAAACTTTTATCAAAAACTGTTACATACAATACTAGCTATACGTTAGAAGGTTTTAATTGTAGCTTAAAAGCATAAAGTTGACCGGGTCCCTTTGCGCTAGGTCTTCGAATATGGTGCTTGTTGCACACTTTTTGTGACACGAGAAGTGGAATTAATTTTTCAACTTTGAGCCCGCAATTCGCATTTTGGTCAATTTTATGCCTTTAAAATGCGATTTTTAAATCATCTGCATCAAATAAATATGAATATCAAAATAATGAATAGCTTTTGAAAAATCATCGTTTTTCATTGTTTGTAGATTTTGCGTAATAGTCGTTGTTATTTATCTTTCTCTTCAGCCTGGAGTAGAAAGTCGTACAAGCAGTACCAGTTCAAGTAAATCAAGTGACAGTGTTATTGCGTCAGCGTCTTCTTCTCCATCTCCAGCAAAAACGGTATGATTCACTGTAATGTGTAAATGTTTTCATAACACTGGATAAGAAATGATATAACTCTAATGTTAAATGTATTTTTAAAAAAACACCATTTTTATGTTTGCAACTCATCAAATAATGAATTGAATTTTTCTTATTTATATAGTCATGGCTTGATAATATGTGTGTTTATCTCTTCTAACAATTTTTGTTTGTTTGTACAGTTTCTTAATAAAACAGTGACCATCAAAA
>OU744447.1:23801036-23866036 GCA_916610825.1 Haliclystus octoradiatus
GGAACTGTTCATGAACACGTTATAAACAGTTAACAAATGCTAAATGGCCTTTTTGAGTGGTTTTTCATGAGCAGTTCATGAAATACGGCCATTTAATGTTCATGAACTGTTATCATAGAAGGATGACCACAAAGTCCAAGAGATGTTTCAAATAATTTGTTTAGAAACACACGCAACGCCTCATATTGCCTGAACATTTATTTGATTTTTTAAATTGTTGACCGAACATATACACGTCTATAATTTTGAAAAACTGAAATCTTATCAAAAACATACTGAATAGGGTAATGAATTGGCCTTTGCATAATTCAGTAGTTGTATGTAGGTTCATCTCAATAGTTTTTAAGTCAAATAAGAATACAGTATATAATCTAAACTAAAGTTTCTGGTGGATGTCAGTACCATTTCAGTAGGCTATGCTATACCATTCCAGTTTTTTTCCATTAGTAATTCAGTTTATCCTAGATTCTAGGTGATAAATAGCTGTTATAATCTTGAGGCTTGTAGACAGAGTACCACAGATCTAAATGGCTGGTTTCTAAGGGCAACTTAAAATTCACATAGAAGTGTTCATAAAAATATGGTTTCCCTTTTTGTTGTTTTAGTTAAAAAAAAATTATTGTAAACCTTTTAAATATGTAATTTACATTCCATGATTAACGTTCAATGCCTTCTTAGCATTTTGAGAAACTGCAGCATGTAGACCTAAGCTGCATGGTCTTTGATGATATTACTTTTGTTTTGAGAAATAGTCATGTCTGCAGCTAAAAATTCCCTTTACTGCGGCTAATCAGTTGCAGCTATTTAGTTAGATCTCTGCAGCTAAAGAGTAATTTTAAATGGAATATCAAGCTGCGAAATCTCAAAATATGCGGCTATCAGCCAACTTGCTTTACAAAAGATCTGTTTAGCTGCAGAGTTAATTCCGTGCCTTTTGTTTTCCAATGATTTTGCAAATCCATGGAAGCATGTTGAAAACTCAAACATATGTAGCCTATAATTAAGAGGGCCTTCTCCTTAAACTGATTTGTAAATTCATTATCGGTGTGAACTCCATGATGAATTTGACTAAGACAAGAAATTGTTAAATATTTATTGTATTTTTATGAACATTTCAAGTTTAAATTCCAAGTTGCCTGGAGATGGAGAAACCTGCCTTTTCAAATCTGTAACGTGTCGTCTATTACTATATAAATTTTAAGCTATTGGATCAGATTTGCTCAAAGTTATTCTAGATTTTTGTATTAATTACACTCCCCAACTGATCTTAATATGACAACCTCTACATCTGCTAGCTTGTAAAACCGTTTATTTTTCATACAATGATACAACACCTTTTTATTTTCTACCACAGTTGTTCGTAAACTGCAAGATTTTGAAGCTCCGTATTTATCATTACAAGATGCTGGCGAACAGCATAAAATAGTTATCCGAAAGAAGTAAGTATAACTCAATATCAGCTTTTTTAAATGGTTTCCTCTGTTTTTTGGAAGAACCAATGTATGAAAGTGGCTGTATGTGCTAGTAAAGAGTTCATGGACAAATTTTTAAATTAAAAATTTTTGTCATTTTTATTTAAACGAATTGCTGCTCATCAGCATAAATTATTTTTAGTTTTCCTTTTAATTAATAATTTAGTTTTATTTTGAAGCAAAAATATACCATACCTCAAGATTCACAAGCATCTCATTATTTTCATTCTTTCCTTTCTAGAATTAGCAGTTTAGAAAATATGTATTTTTAATGAGCCATGGCCCAACTACTTCAACTATTTCTTAGCTATTGCATGTAATATGCCCCTGGTATAGTTGTCCTCCATTCAGTTTTTATATTTATTAGTCCTCCGTGTATGTTCTCCCCAAAAGAAACAGAAATTTAACTATGAATATAAGGTAAAGAGATATAAGCCTCTAAAGTCAAAAGTTTTTAATTTTGGATTTTTCTCACTCAAGTGCTCACACGATTAACACCTCTTTGCGACTTCGTCCAAGCATAGTCGGCATAGTTGATGCGTATTAAAAATAGTCACACACCTTCAATACCCATCAGCGATAGCCTACTTAGACGAAGTCGTAAAGAGGTGCTAATCGCATGAGCACTTGAGTGAGAAAAATCCAAAACTAAAAACTTTCGACTTTAGAGGCTTATATCTCTTTACCTGGATCTTGAATATTGATCAAATATAGCTCTAAATCTTCAGCTGAACGTTGAAAATTTCATTCCGAAAGCAGATTGTCATTTGGTTTAGCGGTTTTTGATTTAGAGACAAATAGGTAAAAAGTTTAATGTTTTTTCCGGTGTAAACTCTCTTGTTGAAAATAAACGGGTTCCTGTTCGAGGAAAAAGAGTGAGACACAAAATTAACCCAAAATCTTCACTTTGACTGCATTTTTGAGGGAGAAATAATCGCGCAAAGTAAAAACACAAGAAGATCATGTACGAATAGAAAATTTTTCTCTATCTAAAGAAGCAGTCTCCCAATATCCGGGATATACACTTTAAGGATTTTTATAAATGAAATATTCTCTTGATAATGACACAAGATAATAATTATACTGAAATGCTGTTGAAACTGGTATTTACCTTTTTGTAAAACTTATCAAAAAAAAAGCTTTAATAGATATTAAAAGATCTGTTCACATTAAATGACAAAATGTTTTTAATTTCCATTGTCCATGCATTCGTAAACTATCGTACTGTTGTCTGATAATCGCAATTAATTATGTGAAACTCAGAGTAATGGAACAGGCTTTTGCCTCATCTTTCTTTCCTATTCTAATATTGTATGACTGGTGTGATCATCCCAATCATTATATCATTTATTTATTTGTGTGAAAAATAAACCATTGAAAGTCTCTTTTATACAGGCAAGCAAAGGAAAATTATATTTTTACACTGATATGCAGCCTATAGTAAATTTTCTCACAACAACTATTAAGATTGACACTGTTCAAGTTTAAATGCAACACTGTCTAAATGTAATTTAAAGATTGCTAAGGATGACTGACTAGGTTACAACATTTTCAGGTAACTTTTTCCATAATGGAACTATACAATAAAGAATGTATAACATATACTCAATCAATCGATATGCTTGTCTTTTTGTAGCTACTGGAGCTCAAAATATGATAAAGACCTGCTGGACGATCGCATTGCAATGAATTTGCTGTATGTCCAGGTAATGTGATTTACGACACCCTAACCTGCTTGATTGCTTCCCCTATGAAAAACAGTTCCGGTGTTTATTAACAGTTCATGAACGTTAAATAACCCCAATTTTCAATGAACTGTTCATAAACAGAATTTTCTTATACTGATTTTATCTCTCGATGTTAGATTGTTGATGATCTGGATCGTGGTTGGATATTATGTACAGATGAAGAAAAGAAGAAATTGTCATCTTTAAAACGTTCTGGCTCTAGAAAAGAGGTAATTGCAGTGAACTTTTAATAAGGTAAACAGCGCTAATAAATAACATATGTGGTCAGATCAGAAACATCACAATCAAAATAAAAAGGATTACGGGTATATTATAGATGGACATGAACAGTTTTGCCTAAGCAATATTGTCTTGTCTTGTATTCTTCAAGCTCAAGGATGTCATTAGCCTACTGGGCTTTAATACCGGATGTACATTGGTACAGCTACAATGGTACTGTAATAGTTGTAGATATTTGACGAATTTGAAAGGTTTTGATAGGGAAGTTCTGATTTTGTCTTCATTTATTGCAAAATAAAACTTTAGATTAGATCATATTTTATTTTAATCAATTATCCCTGATAGTATTCTCAAAGAATAATTTCTTTCTCATCTTATGGATCGTGTATTCTTGATTGAAACTTTGGTGCTGCCTTAATGCTTTCATGAGTTCTGATACAGCTCCAATACAATGTAGATCATATAACACATTATGTGCCTCTTAGATATGCAAATGTTCTTAATAAATGCTGTTAAATAAATGCGTTAGGACCACTGGGACCGGCAGTCGCATGCATAAATATTGAACAATAGAATTCCTGCAGTCATCTGGAATTTAAAAGTATTCTGAATCTATGAATAATTCATAAAGTTTATTAATGAAACTGAATAAGAGGTGCATAAGGACGAAACTAATTACTCTGTGTATAAATAAGGTCAGCTTAAATTGATTGACCAGGAAGTTTTAGGTTAAGACAAAATTGTGTGGTCACAGGCACCGAAAAATGTTTTGAAGACCCTTGCCTGAGTATAGTTGACAATCAGCTTTTGTTTTGTTCAATTGTTCATAAGTCTGTTTTATCATTCTCTATCAATTTATATTTCAGTTCTTGAAAGTTTGCAAATCATTGAAGTATTATGGTTATGTGTATTTCAAACCATGCACATGCGATTATCCAAAACCAAATTGTACTGTACTGATGTGTGCTGGTGATCGAGAATTTAGTGTGAGGGTATCATCTGATGAGGTAACTAATAACTAGATTGTAAAACACATGTGTTGAGAAGGCCCGGGGGCTCCTTCAGTAATGTTTTGACAGGGGTGTGCCATTTTCAAAAATAGAGGAAAACCGTAGAATTTCACAACAAATGAGAATAAAGACCTTGAAACTTCAATTTTTACAAGCAAAACAAAGGAAAAGTTCTAAAGATTTTGCAAAGCTCTCAATTATCACCGTAAAATTTCACAAGAATCTGGAAAAGGCACCCCTTAAAAATGGCACATCCTGTACAATCGATGTATGGAAGAGTCCCCCCCCCCGTGAGAAGGCTGTATGCTTAAATTTGTTGTGTGTTTTATGGCTAGATGGATGTTTCTTCCAAACCCAATGCAATCCTTAATCAAATTTATTTGAAAAATGACACATTTGATCACATTTTCTTTGATTGATCACTAGATTTTTGACCGACTGATCAACGTAGACTGTCTCTTCTTGGTCGTATTATATACGACATCAATATATGTGGTGTAGATGTTATTCATTTCATTTAACGCCATTTTAGTTTGTAAAATATTATTTTTACACAATCAAACGGAATTTAGTGATTTGAAGGGGTAACCAATACTCTTCTCTGTTGATAATTTATCTCAAATGAATGGCATGAATGGGTACTCACAGGGTTAGTCTCCACATTCAGTTTGTGTTACTCTGATATTTGGCATTATTTTTATAATCAATGTTTATAATTTCATAGAACAAAGTTCTCGAAGGAAGTTTTCAAATTATGCGCATCAAAAGTTGGCGATTATCATCTCTCGTATGTATATTGCTCACTGGATAATTATGCTTAGGCCTTAATTCTTCTAGATTTTGATTTTTCTTATGACTTTTGTACATTTTTAATAGCAGTTTCTTTCACATTTATTTCATGATAGTAGGCCTATTCTGAGCAATGCTACATATACAGTAATTTCTAGTCGTTGAGACCGAGGGGGGTACTTCGGTAATTTTTGACGATTGTGTGCCATTTTCAAAAATAGAGGAAAGCCCTAAAATTTCACAGCAAATGAGAATGAAGACCATAAAATTTCATGTTTTTACGAGCAAAACAAAGGAAAAGAATTTTGAAAATATCTAAATTAACACCGTAAAATTTCTCAAGAATCTGGGAAAGGCACCCCTTCAAAATGGCACATCCCCGTACAGCTGACTTATGGATGTCCCCCTCGGGCGTTGGGATAAATACTCTGCACTTAAAAACAAATATTCTTCCAGAGCATTAATCAATCATATTATATTTATTTCAAGCTTTTATGTGCTATTTTGTAAAACAAATTATCGGCTAGGTTCTTCTTTCAATTGTTTTTTATTCACAAGTTGGAAATGGAAAAACTAAATGAAACAGCTTAAAACGGGCAAAAATGACCTTGAATCAATTATAAACGAAGTGCAAGATGTCTTCCATGAGTCAATTTTGTTCCTGCGTATGCTATCCATTAATTGTCTAACTTGGCTAATAACTATCCCCTATTTAATGCCCCTTGTTTCTCTATAGCCCCATTCCCTACATTAACTGATTTTATACAGACTCCATACAAACTCTCGTATTCTACCTCGCTTATTATATCCCACTTTTTATCTGCATTAGAGAGAGGACATTATTCGAGCACGTTTGAATGTTGTATAAGTTTCTAATTATCCTTCTCATAAAAACCTTTTTATTGTCATTATTCTTGTTATAATTATTTAAATATAATTCATTTATTCAAAATCCGTTTAGGTTGATGAAATTCAAAATGACGAAGGAAAGTTTAATCTTGCTTTTACGTTTGAATATTTGTTTTCTAAGGAAGAATTGAGGTGGATTAGCGTTATTAGTAAACAGGTATGATGTGATTGTGTTGTAATCCTTTGTGCTTAGATCGTTTAGTAATAGTATGATACAAGTTATGATATAAGTTATGATATAAGTTAATGATATAAGCAGCATTATCTTTATGCATTTTTTTGTCATTCTATACTTTTTTGAAAGTGCTAAGGCCAATGGCTAAACGGCGTATTTTGAGCTGAAAATAATGCAAGCGTATTTAATGTATTATTTACGCGTCGATATACGCCTTAACCAAAATATAACATTACCCAAATTAACAAAGCTAGAAATATTTCCTCGCGAAATAATCACTTTTAATTGAAACAAACATTCAAATTTGTCCATTTGGCTATATTAAAAACAACAATTCAATTTTTTCTTGAAATCTTATAACGTTGATAAAGAATTTTTCAACCGAAGAACGTGTCTAATCTAGATTGTGTTAAGAATGCTAGCAAAAATGCTATTACAATGATATACAATATACATTACAATATTTGTACTATATTAATTATAATAAGAATAATAGTAATATGCAAACCATTTAAGAGAATGCTCGATACAGTTAAGTAGAGCTATCTATAAATGAAACAAAGATTAGTCAAGTTTTACAATATACAATATACATACATCTTTTATAGTAAAGCTGATATTATCATGAGGCCAGCATCAAATCGAGACACATTGTTACCAGAATTTGATTTCATGTTTTATGAGTACACTGGAACTGGTATTTCACGATCTAGGCTTTAACATTTACTGCAGTCTTTATTATCCAGTATTGGATTACCAACATTCAGTATTGGATTACCAACATTTTCATTTTATTATTATTATTATTATTATTATTATTATTATTATTATTATTATTATTATTATTATTATTATTATTATTATTATTATTATTATTATTATTATTATTATTATTATTATTATTATTATTATTATTATTATTATTATTATTATTATTATTATTATTATTATTATTATTATTATTATTATTATTATTATTATTATTATTATTATTATTATTATTATTATTATTATTATTATTATTATTATTATTATTATTATTATTATTATTATTATTATTATTATTATTATTATTATTATTATTATTATTATTATTATTATTATTATTATTATTATTATTATTATTATTATTATTATTATTATTATTATTATTATTATTATTATTATTACTATCATTTAAAAGTTTAATGGCTGTATGCCTTTTCTGACACCAACCACTAGTGTTGTATTAAGGTTTGAACCCAAAACCCTGCCGGCCGATGTCAAACGCCCTAACAACTGCACTATTCGGTCACATTATATTATCATTATTTTCAGGCTGTTTTCATGAGTATGTGTATGCAAGGAATGGTAGATGAAATACTTCGTGAACAACAGAATAAACCAATCAGATCAGTAAGCGATATCATTATTTCAAAATAAATTTCTGTTAACTTTATACTGTTTCTATTGATGTTGTAACATCAGGATTCCGGAAGGCGAAACTTTTATCAAAAACTGTTACATACAATACTAGCTATACGTTAGAAGGTTTTAATTGTAGCTTAAAAGCATAAAGTTGACCGGGTCCCTTTGCGCTAGGTCTTCGAATATGGTGCTTGTTGCACACTTTTTGTGACACGAGAAGTGGAATTAATTTTTCAACTTTGAGCCCGCAATTCGCATTTTGGTCAATTTTATGCCTTTAAAATGCGATTTTTAAATCATCTGCATCAAATAAATATGAATATCAAAATAATGAATAGCTTTTGAAAAATCATCGTTTTTCATTGTTTGTAGATTTTGCGTAATAGTCGTTGTTATTTATCTTTCTCTTCAGCCTGGAGTAGAAAGTCGTACAAGCAGTACCAGTTCAAGTAAATCAAGTGACAGTGTTATTGCGTCAGCGTCTTCTTCTCCATCTCCAGCAAAAACGGTATGATTCACTGTAATGTGTAAATGTTTTCATAACACTGGATAAGAAATGATATAACTCTAATGTTAAATGTATTTTTAAAAAAACACCATTTTTATGTTTGCAACTCATCAAATAATGAATTGAATTTTTCTTATTTATATAGTCATGGCTTGATAATATGTGTGTTTATCTCTTCTAACAATTTTTGTTTGTTTGTACAGTTTCTTAATAAAACAGTGACCATCAAAAACTCAGAGAATTGCAAAATTTCAATGAATTATATAGATCAGAAAAAGATTCAATTTTCTCTTCCGCTTTCATCTCTGACTTTTCTCTTGTCTGCCGCTATCCTTCACTTTAAAAATAATTATTGTATATGACAATTAACAAAAAGTTCAATCGAATCTTCTCAAGATTCGCAATCATGCTTGCTTTAAGGTTTCGAATGATAGTAAATCTGCCATTGAAAACCATACGATATCGAGTTGAATCTGAATATAAATCGGTTTTCCAAGTACAGGTATTCTCAAAAGTTTCAAAACCCGATTGGGTAATTACTGATGTAAATTAATTCAGAATTGAACGAGATATCATATGATTTATACTTTATTATATTTAAATTATTTTCTTTATTTATTTTATTATAATTTGTTCATTAGACTAAAGAATCGTCTGTATCTAGCAAAAGTAAACCATCTAAGAAATCATCGGTAAGGTTATTTATCTACCAAATGAAATGATTATTTTTATAATATACTTATAAATTCAAATCATGTGTATATACAACTACAGTGCACTGTTCCACTGTCGAAATGAACATAAATGGCTGTATTGCTTGTTCATGAAGCGTGTGATTCCATAAAATTTACTCTGACCGTAAAGATAAAACAATGGTATGGCATTTAAGGTTTATCTATGCCATGCAGTGGTGGCACCAGAGGGGGCAAATTTGGCTACAGTCCCCCTATTGGGGACACTCAGTCCCCACGTCGGGGAAATCTTTTTGATTGTCGGGGAAATTTTCGGTACATTTTCAGCTGTTTTTCAAATATTTTCTATAAATTGCCCATTCTTCGGAGAATGTAGCCGATCAAAGTGTCTGTATTCCCGGTAGTGTCTGTAGTGTCCTGTCAAGCCTTGAGAATACCTATCATCATCACTTATACTTATAACCGCTCTGTTCGAAAACAAAATTTCATATACACAGATAAATTCAAATATGGACAAATATCGAATAACAACGTATATAATAACATCTAGTAATACTTACCACACACTTGTATCTATGTAAACTGGTATATTGGTAATAAATCACAACAAAAACAACAACATCATCATCATCATCATCATCATTTATTCAGACCTTGGTGGCCCCTTGATAAGCCAGAAACATACACTGTAGTAAAGGTCAATTGAAATTGCCGTGAGGTAATTCTCTAATTTCCTATTCCCAAAGATACCACCGAAACACTATCATGCAAATATTTTGAAATTTCTCGTTTTTCAACTTCCTCCGAATCCTAATTTGACTTTCTCGAATAATTTTGTAAACGTTTCTGTGTTGCATTTTATTCAATAATTTTCCTCGCAAAATCTTTAAGAAATTTTAAATTCACAACATTTCGTTTAAAATGGTTTAACCATCGTGAAATTGTACAATATATACAGTGTAAAGTATCTGGACTTCAGTTGTGGCAGACATATTTTTAAAGTGGGCTTTTATAGAAAAAATGGCCAACAATACTCAATGAGATATCGCTACCTTCTTATCGATGTCTGACTCTGCCCTACACCCCCCATTGTTGCCTTTTATCTCTCTATGGTCATTAGTATTGGAAATTAACGGGAATTTTATTTTATTGTGTTATTTGTAGAATAAAATCAAGAGTGGGCTGACAAGTAAAAAGTCTGGTGTAAACGAAGTTTTCGAAAATATTGGTGATGACGATTTATGAATAATAAAATTAAATTTATTTTTTATCCAATAATATGAAATCTAATTTGTAATTTGTTGACAACAATTTTGGGATTTTGAAGAATTTAATTTGAAATAAATAATAGTTTCTATAATATGATTTGTCTATAGTAGAAATTTCAGTTTAAAAGAGAAAATAAGAAAAATGTTTAATATTTTTTGATAATCAGTTCACAAGTTTTTATCTGTATTTTTATAATTATCCATTAAATGTAACTGATTTTGTTGTTACGGTATTGTGATACAGTATACTGTAATGCTGAAGTTCGTTGCGTTATTTACCGAAATATGAATGAATAATAAATTTCTTATAACAAATAACGTGTTGGTATTTATTTCTCGGAAAAGATAATAACTTTGCCTTAAATCGTTGAAGAGATCTTATTCGGTCACAGTTATGTTCATATCTGTAGTATCTCGATATTGTGTTCGTCTTTATCTGACGAATCGCATGTAAGCTACCAAATATCTAGACACGGCAGTCTTTGTCAAATATATATAGGCTGAGTATATGTGGATTATATACAGTATAGAACTAAATATGAATTGTATTATTATTGGCTTGACTAAATCTCAACATGTCAAATCAATTATTAATGTTTTGGGTATGCAGGCTGATTAGATGTACTGCGTTTAGATGTAGAACGCTTACGATATAGAGCAAGAATGCTAAATCAACTGTTTTTCATTCAAAAGTGCAATCCTTGATCATTAAAATAATGCTTGTTTTGAGAATAAAAATAATGTTTGCTTTGAGAATAACATTTCGCTGAGAATGTTCTGGAACCTTTTTCTTCGTAATATGCTTTTCCTGACTATTCCAATACATTTTCTTATCAAAGGCAGCATCAAAGTCTTGAAGCTGGAACACAGAGTCTCTGAAGGATAACTTTAGAAAGTTGCGTTGGATAAAAAATGCCAAACATTTACAATTTTACATATGTGTTATTATTTGCATAGATAAGATCTCTTTAATGTTTGCTGCTTACGATGATTTCGTAATGGATTTCGACTCTCAGTGTAATATAGACTATATAGTACGTCTTTGGTGACTGTAAAGATCCAAGAAATATTCACTGAAACTGAAGATTCACTATAGAAAATAAGGGGCACCTAATGACTGTATCAAAGAGTTGGATCTTCTCTTGAGGCTGAAAGAAGAATATGATGGCTCCGTATTGAGTCCACTTTCTGCTAACATTAATACGGATGATTCCATTTGACCCCACCACTCGATCAAGAGTGCGATCTTCTCTTGAGGCCGATAGAAGATTATGATGGCTCCGTTTGAGTCCACTCTCAGCAGCTAATGTTAATATGCACGATTTGATTTGATTTGTCAAGAGTTGGATCTTCTCTTTTGGTCGATAGAAGAATATGATATTGCTCTGTATTGAGTCCACTCTCAGCTAATATGAGCTGCAACAGAAAGGTTGAGCTTGTCACTGCATCCTCTCGTATAAGCGTCTAATTCGATGGTAGAAAGCTCAAAAGACTAATTAAAAATGCTACATTTTATTATTTATGATTCGATTAATGTGATTAATGAACGTAGAAATGAACATAAAAACTAACTTATTTCCTCGAAAAACATTCAAACATAAACTAAATCCAACACAAATAAAAGCATTTAACTATAAAGAAAGAAAAACATAGAGGACAAATTATTGACCGCGCAGATATCGCTGGAACTAAATTTTACTTCAATGCATTAGAACATCAGCGCAGATATATATGATTGGATGAATAGATTTTTTTATTTCGTAACAACATATCAAACTATCAATTACATGCAGATTAGTCAGACAAAGTTGACAAAGCACGTGATACATTTGCTGTGATTTTTTCAGTCTCGTCTCGTTGCGATCAGACGTGTTTTCTTGAGCTCTCAAGTTTTTTTTTCCGTTTGCTGACTTTTAATCTTGAAAATAATTAATATCAAATATGTGAATTAACTCTCATCAATATGTCTATAGCCACCAGAGCATCGTCGAAGGATTCGTCGTCGTCTTGTACATCTTTATCAGATAATTCGGCACCTCTGCTAACGAAAGCAGATTTGCTGGAAGTGCTGCAGTCAAAAGATGTCAAACTTTTGTTTGAAAGTATTGTCAAGTCGGCAACTGAAAAATGTGTAGAAGAAATAAATAAGTTGAAGACGATAACAAACAACCAACAAGAACTAATTAACCAACTCGAAGAGAGACAACATGAACAAGAACAGGAGATAACAAGATTAAAATTTGCAGCCAACAGAACTGAAGCATCCACGAAATTAACAAACCTGAGATTGGATGGTGTAGATGAAAATGAAGATATCGATTCGGTAATAATAACCACTGCCAAAGAAAAACTTGGAATTGTATTGAAATCCTCTGATTTTTCTGCAAGGAGACTAATCCCTCGTGCAAAGATTTCAAAGGATAAAGTCCAGACGCCATCTTCGTCAAACCGTGAAGGTGAAACATTGCGCAACGAGGTCAGTGATACAAATGATAGTGAAATCAAAACAAAAGAAACAATCAAGATGTCGACCATAATGGTTAACTTTAATAACGTTTGGACACGGAGAAGAGTGTACAGCGAAAGAAGTAAATTGAAGGGTACAGGACTTTACCTATCAGAAGATTTGCCACCAAACATAGGAAAATTATTCTATGAATGTCGACAGTTAAAAAGGAAAAAGAAAATCAAAGGGACGTGGACAAAGGACATTGCTGTTTATGTGAAGTCCAACGATGATGAAAAAATTCAAATTACAAATGAAGAACAGCTGTCAATGTTTACTTGAACATAACGATAAGTGTTCCACTTTATTATTTGTTTATTTTATATTTTATTATTTTGATTTCATTTACTTCTTTCCCAAAAATACTTTTGGCCCATTTGAAAGCCACCCACTGACCATTTTCGACATTTCGCAATATATCTTTACTAACAATTACCATGACAGACTTTAACGACCTTGAGAAACAAAGTGATAACGCAGACACAATCAACAGATTAGGCTATGTAGACCCTATCAATGTTAAACATGACGTGATGTCTTTGGCGTCGCAAAATGTTAGGAGCCTTTTAAAAAATCATGAATCCTTGTCTGATTTGCTTGCAATTACTAATATCAAAATGATTGCTCTACAAGAAATTTGGCAGCATTCTTCCATAAAAATACCTGATTATGATTTGATTTTGAATGAGAGAGTAGGAAAAAAGGGAGGTGGTGTTGCTATTGCTATTCATCAGTCGATTTTATTTTCTGTTTGTGAAGACCTGTCAATTATGTCTGATGACATTGAACTGATTGCTGTTGAGACTCAACAACTTTATTTTTTCTCTGTCTACCTTCCACCAAAGTCAACACTTAGCAATGCTCTCCACCAGCTTAACACAACATTAACCCAACTTAAAACGAAAACTGTATTTTTGGCCGGAGATTTCAATGTCGATCTGCTTTCAGCGTCCCCTAAATCTGTAAATTTGCTTGACACCATGCTTGATTTAAAATTATCACCTCTCATTGTTGAACCAACCCGTATCACTACCAAAACATGCACGTTAATTGATAATATTTTTACGAATTTCAAAGGATCATTGAGTTCTGGGATTTTGATTACTGAAATTTCCGATCACTTAGCACCATATGTATGTCTTTCAAATAATTTTCAAAACCATTCTGCAACAATAACCTACAGAAATATGTCACCTCAGAACATTTCCCATTTTAATAGTCTCCTTGCAGATGAAAACTGGTTTCTCCCATCTGACCCTGCACAAGCTTTTCATTGTTTTGAGCAAATCATTCAACACAATTTGAATCTTTCTTGTCCTGTAATCACCACTAAGCTGAATAAAAAACATCACAAAATTCAGCGGTGGATGACAAAAGGACTACTAGTTTCAAGAAACACAAAAAAAAAAATATTTAAAAAATTCATTGTCTGCAAAACTGCTCATGCAAAGATCACCTATGACAATTATTGCAAATTATACAATAAGCTATTAAGAAAAGCTAAAATTTTATACTGGGATCAATTTTATGAATCATCCAAACAAAATTTACGTCAGTTATGGAAGGTAACAAACCAATTACTAGGTATTACAAAAAATTGCAACCGTTTTCCATCTTTTTTTTCTGTTTCTGAAAGAAAAATTCAGGATAAAGATCTGATAGCAAACAATTTCAACACTTTTTTTGCTAATGTTGGACCCCAACTTGAGCAAACATTTTCCTGTTCAACAGACTTTTTGAGACATCTTCCAGTTAACAATAGCCACAAGTTTAAATTCAAATATGTATCACCTTTTGCAATTGGAAAAGTTATTTCAAATATGAAGAACAAATCTAGTTCTGGTTTCGACCATATCTCTAATAAATGCTTGAAGTTGATCAGAGAGCCTTTGATTTGCCCACTCACTTACCTTATTAATCTTTCCCTAAAATCTGGATATATTCCTGATGCTTTTAAATGTGCAAAAATACTACCTTTATTCAAGTCTGGTGATCCACATTTGTTTTCAAATTACCGACCCATTTCGTTACTACCAACTTTCTCAAAGGTTTTTGAACGTGTTGTTTATAACCAGCTGTACAGCTACTTTGAAGAGCATTTTTTTTTAACAAGTTTTCAGTTTGGATTTCGAAAACACCACAGTACTGTCGATTGCATTTTACATTTTTTAAGTAACAAATTTTCAAACTCTGACAAAAAGTATCATGTTGGTTTATTCCTTGATTTACGCAAAGCGTTTGATACAGTTTCACACACCATACTGTTATCAAAATTAGCTCACTATGGATTGTCAAATATCGAACTGAACTGGTTCCGTCAATATTTAACTGATAGAACTCAAATTTTATCTTTTGATGGTCATTTATCTTCACCTAGTTCAATCAGCTGTGGAGTTCCTCAGGGGAGCATCCTAGGCCCACTATTGTTTCTTATATACGTGAATGATCTTCCAAATTGCACCAATTCAAATGTCAACCTTTTTGCTGATGATACAACATTACAAATTTGCTCCAATGATTTATCTTCTCTTGCAGCGAATTGTAATAAAGAATTAAACAACGTTTCTGATTGGTTTGATGCAAACCATCTAACAGTTAGCCCTAATAAATCAAAATTTATTCTTTTTGGCAATCATAAGCCAAATAACTTTGAAATAAATATAAAAGGTCATCCTTTACAGCGTTGTGGCTCTGATTGCTCTACAAAATCTATCAAATTTTTAGGAATAATGATTGACAATAAACTTAATTGGACATCACACACTCGTCACATTAGAACAAAAATCCTTAGAAATATTTATTCCTTGATTCGCGTTAGAAAATTCCTTTCGATTAAACATAAATTACAGATTTACAACACAATGGTGAAACCGCATTTCGAATATGGAATTTCAATTTGGGGCCATAGTACTTCCACAGGATGTCTCAATAAGCTCCACAAAAAATGTATCAGGATAATTATGAATGTCAAGCCACGTTCACATGCTGAACCTCTTTGTAAGCAACTAGGTATTTTACAATTTCATGATCTGCATTCTTTCAAAGTGTTTACCTTTCTCCACAATGTGATAATGCAAAAAGCACCAACCTGCATTGAAGATATTTTTGTTTTCCAGCGTAATCACCGTAGAAAGAAAAATACATTTGCTGTACCTTTCGCAAAAACTTTTGCTTTGCAGCATTATCCAAATTACAAATTTCCTAGTCTTTGGAATTATTTTAAGTTCAATTTTGACATCAATATTCCTTCCAAACGTTTCTGCAAATCTTTAAAAATGAAATTCATTGATAATTACTATGACGTATGCACTGTCACAGACTGTTACATCTGCACCTAACAAACTGATTAAACTTTCCAACTTCTTTTTTTTTCTTTCTTTTCTCTTTCTCCTTTTCATTCAACCCAAACCTTCATCCATTGCAATTGCAATTGTTATTGGTTATTTTTTATTTTTATTTCATCTATGATTTATCCATTGTTATTGTTATTGACTTGATTTTATTATTATTTCATTTTATTTTATCTTTTTACTTAATATTTTGCCTGCTGTATGACATTAAATTCAATATTTCTATTTATAATTTTAACATAATTACAAACTCGAATCAATTGTTATTTGATTTCTAAAATCCTCAATTTTTTATTTTATATCCTTTTCAAACTACTATAAATATAAGGTCTCCCAAATAAACAAGCATTCTATGCTTACGGGATGACCTGATCATGTAACAATTTCTAATAAAAACACACTGTATTTAACTCAAAAAGTTATTATGATCAAATAAATATCTATCTATCTATATCTATCTATTTCTCTCGGGTGGTAGCTCCAATATGACGGCTATACGGGGACGTGTCACTTTTTGGATCCATATTCCAGCTGAGAAAAAACTTTCTGGGTATAGAGTTCAAATTTTGGAGCTTTTGGATATCCTATTTTTGACTTTTTCAAGAATTTTTGGAAATTCTTGCATCGTTTTTGTGTATTTGCTTAAAATCAATCAACCTGTTGGAACTTTTTGGGTAGCATCAACAGAATTTTTGGAACTTTTTGGGTACTTCACCTTTTTCCAAAGTGGCATTCCCCGTCCCTGAAGAGCTGGAGATACCCCCCTGGAACATTTGTTTCATTGGAAACGTTGGAAATGACAACATTAAAGATTTAAAGATGAGTAAAAGATCCAAGGTGATTTTCATATAAATATATTAAGCATCTATATAGATCGAGGTAATAGAGTATAGGATCATCATCTGGCATTTTTGCTGTTATTTGGCATAAATGAGATGAGTGATACAGTAGCGCATGTGTATAGACACTAGAGTGAAGGAGCCTCATTCTATATAGTATTGTGTTTCATACTCATGATGTATTGGAATAAAAATAAAATGTTGCTTACGTGCGTGGGAAAATTCACGGTTTAATAGATCTGATAGATCCCATCATGATAAGATATTCTCAGTAATCCCCGTATATAGTCTAAATGATTCTGTTTGTTTGTAAAATAATCGTACGAGTAATAAAAAATTGAATAAGATTGTCATTCTGATTACGATTGTCATCCTGATTATCAATCGAGGAATACTATTCATATCATTCCATTTTAGGCCATGATATAATAGAATAGACAAAAGAATGAGGCAAAAGCCTTTTCCGTTACTCGGAGTTTCACTCGTTTACTTTGCGTTCATCAGACGGTTTACTAAAACATTATAATATATCACTATACACTCCTATAAATTCATACATAGACGTAAAATCTGTAAAACTCCGAGTAACAGAAAAGGCTTTTTGCTCATCTTTGTGTTTATTCTATATTATGCTCTGTCTTAACAAACATTGAGCACTCTCACATACATGTGTTCACCTCATATTATATTACATTATGAGGCCATTATATTATAATATTTGAACTAGAATGATCCAAAGACAGATAATATGATTGCTTCCAGTTCCTCGTCAGATGAACAAAACCTCAATACAGCAATTGCATACTCATCAAGATAACAATTTGCCAAGCTAGTTATCAATGAAATTTGAAAAATGATTTCTGCAGTCATCATTTCCTTCAATATACCCGTAAATTGAAAGTTAGAATATATATTATAATAATAAATTGCAAAAATAATTATAGTGAGTGTAAACTCAGATACAGATATAATGTAAAGTGTTCAATGTTGGCCAAAACAGAGGATTATATAATAAAAGGCAAAGATGAAGCAATGCCTTCTTCCGTTACTTGGAGTTTTACTCTTATTTGAGCGATCTTCAGACGGTAATACTTTTTAGTATTACCGTCTGAAGATCGCTATTAAACGCGTGAATCTCCGAGTAACGGAAAAAGGCTTTGCCTCATCTTTGTCTCTTATTATATAATATATTGTACAACACTTTTACATGACAGCCAGCTAATCATCAGGAAAAAGCAATGATGTCTGTATTGATAAATATTCATCTCAGCTTGATTTTAGGTCTGTTACATTGTCGGGTACATTGTTTAACGGCATACTATTTATAAGGCAGAATGTTTGTATGTACAGGAAGAGGACTCTTTTTTCCATCTCACTAGGATTAAAACATGCTAGAATCTCAATTATTTATGGTCAGGTAATGTTGGAGGCTGTGGTAAGACTGTGGATCTCCATGAGTTTAAACTCAAATACTTTTCCGTTATAAAAGAACTGCTACTTGCTTCAAATGTAGATGTTGTTTCAAAAGTTGCTACACGAACACGTGGAAATGAAATAAACCATATTAACGGCGCCATCTTGGATTCTACAAATCACGAAATTACCAGCCCTTCTGTAAACGATGACGTCATACAATCTACTGTTCCTATGGAAACTCCTAAACGCATCTCACTTATAAATCGGATTACGTCTGGATTAATTAAAAGTAGATCTCCATCTGCTATGTCACAATCAAACCTTTTACAATCCTCCATTGATGAATTACAAGGCCATATGAATGCGCAACAATCCCAAATCAGCAGTCTTGTTTCCATGGTAACAAAATTAGAAACAAAAATAAATACAATTACGGGAGAAAATCAAGAAATGCGAATTGAATTATCATTATTTAAGGCTCGGAACAGCAAACAAATTGAAAATCTATCATCATCGAAGTCGAAGGAATGCCAAATCCAATCAGAAGAGCCTGAACCCAGTTATCTTGTTAACTTGACGTATCAAATAAATAAGGAACAAACATTTCAATCTGAAAGGAAAGCAAATGTTGTAATTTCGGGTCTTGAAGAAGATGACTCATACAATGATACAGAGTTGGTTGAAGAAGTTATACGAGAGATTGGTGTAGACATAAACCACATTCCTATGACAGTTAAAAGGTTTGGTGAAAAACGTGAAGGTAAGGTGCAGCCTATTATTGTAAAGTTAACACCCAACAAAAAATGGGAACTAATCAAAGCATCCAGAAAGCTGCGAGAAAATCCTCAACGAGTAAATGTGTATATTTCACCAGATTTGACTCAAAATGAAAGAAAAGCGGCTTATGAGCTTGGATCAAAATTACGCCAAATAAGATCAAAGAACCCGACAAAACAGTATCAAATCAAATCTGGAAATATCATTGAACTTTACCCAATTCCTTCAACCCCATCAAATTGACTGCACACAATGGACCTTTTAGAGTTATCAACATGTTTATGGAATATTGAAGGAATAAATGGACTTTTAAATATTTTTCCTGAAACTGATCCTTTTTTATCGACAGATATTGTTCTCTTAACCGAAACTTTTTTATTAGAATGTCCAGACAATTTTACAAAATATTATTCATTTTCTTCTAATGCATCTCCGCCAACTGGAAATTGTACTTGCCCAAGAGGAGGTATTTTAATTTTATGTAAAAGTTTTTTAGAGCCAAAAAAAATTATACAAAACAGTACTTACATTGGCATTTCAACAAAGTATTGTAATACATTTTGTTTTTACTTTCCTCCAAATGTACACATTTCTACTATACTATATGATATTTCATCAGCTTTAAGTGCTGTGCAAAATGGACTACCATCCTTAATCTTTGGAGATTTTAACTGTAGAATTGATTCCACAAACCGTGGTGCTCAACTTGTTGAGTTCTTGCATCAAACTGGTATTTTCCTAATAAATGATCCTAAAGAATATACATACATTTCATCAAACGGAAATAGTACAATTGACCTTGTTTTTAGCAACACCGCCTTCACAGATGTCAAGCAACACAGTATTGTAAAAGGATGCCAGAGAAAACATCAAAGAGTCCTGACAACCTGGAGCCTCAACCAAATAAACCAAGACCAAGAACAGCATGTCAAAAAACTGCAACGAAAAGTCAACACAGAGCTACTTATTAAGCATCCAAACTTAGAACTAGCAGAGAAAGCTATTGAAATGGAAGATCTAGAAAATGCTCTTAAATTAATCGAATCAGCACTCACTGAATGTTGCCCTGAAATCAAAGAAACCCATCACTATAATAAACCTTGGTTTGATATTGAATGCAGAGAAAAGAAAAAATCAGTATTGTATCTACTTGACAAAATTATGAGAGGTTCAGGAAATCAGCTACTTCGAGATCAATATTCTACAGAGAGGAAAGTTATCGCTCACTTTTGATGGCAAAAAGGCCATATATAACGAAAATCAAATTTTAAGAACTATTGAACTTTCTATCAAAAAGCCTTGGCTCTTGTTCAAAACCCGTCATTCCAAAAAATCAATACCAATTTCACATGGACACATTCTTGGTCATTTTAAAAATCTATACGATTCTTACAACAAACCACCAACTTTCAACTTAGATTCACTAAATATTCTTGTAGATGATTGGTTTAATGAAATGTTTCAAGAAGACGAAGTTCTACAAGCTATATTGCAAACCTCAACTCGTAAAGCAGCAGGACTTGATAACATTACTAACGAACACTTAATACTTTCTCTTGATCAGCTACTTCATTTATGGACATCTTTGTTCAATCTATATGCCTCAAACTTGGAACTATACCTAATAACTGGAACAGAAGCAGAGTAATTCTACTGTATAAAGGTAAAGGTGTAAAAATTGACCCCAATAATTACCGTGGCATTTCCTTACTCTGTTGCCCCCTCAAAGTTTTAAACAAGTCTCATAAACAGTAAACTCAAACCAAATTGCTTTCATTTAATTCCACCAGAGCAATTTGGCTTCCAAGAAGAAAAAAATACGTTACAACCATTACAGCTATTGATAGACTCTATCAAAGACCAATTTTCTAAATCACCACACCTAGATCCACTTATTGCTGTTTTGTAGACTTTACTAAAGCATTTGACAATGTAAATCGTGACATTCTAGTTCAGAAAATGAAGGACACTTTTGGTATAGATGGATTGCTTCTTCGTCTAATTTGTTCACTTTTAAAAGGAAATGAGATTTTTATTGACGATGGTATTAAGCTATCTACACAAATTATTCAAAACCACGGTGTTGTCCAGGGAGATTGTCTTTCGCCAACCCTATTTATCATTTATCTTTCCGACTTGGCTGAAGTTCTACGTAATATACCAAATCTAAGTTTTTCATTTTTTGCTGATGATCTTGTTTTTTACTCCCCTGACAAAGAAGATGTACAGGATGGTTTAGATATTTTGCAAACATGGTGTCACACAAATGCATTAGAAGTCAACCTGAAAAAGACTAAAATGATGAAATTCCGCAAAGGTGGCACTATCAGCAAAAGAGACATTTTCATATATAATAAGGAACGTGTGGAATTTGTTAAAAGCTATGAATATCTTGGTGTTATTTTACAACAATCGTTAACCTTTACTTTACATCTAATGAACAAGTTACATAAATGCATTCTCATAATAGGTGCTATACCACATTTAAAGAAAGTCTCTCTTCAAACATCGCTAAATATTTTTGACATGAAAATCTCTCCGATGGTTACTTATGCTTTTCCAGTCATTGCACCATTTATCACAGCAAACCAATTCATCTACCTTGATCGCATCAAAGCTACATATCTCAAACGTGCCCTTGGGGCCCATATATCTGCTTCAAATACTTTAATTTACATATTTATAAACACTAACCTTCTAACAAAAGATATTGAACATTTGTTCCCTTTTAATTTTGAAGAACTTTCAAAATGTTTCGAAAACCGCAAAAATAAAATAGTTGAAGTATTCCAAAAAGGGTATGGAGCCGCCCCTGCCTTACAATCATCTGGTTGGCAAGCAGCAAATCAATTAAATCGAAACTACATCATCCGCTTGTCAATCCATGGCTTTCACCATCTTATCTGTACAAATAATATTTTTCATGATCCTGACGATAATTGCCTATGAAAAGAGTGTGGTGATTCAGCAAATGATCGATATCATATTTTACACTGCCAACAAATATCATCATATATACAATTTGTAAAAGCCGCAGAACAAAATTGACTATTGATATCTTAAATAATTTAAGTTGTCTATTAAATTTTCAAAAATATATCAAATCAATAACAAAATTATAATTGACATAAATTATTAGCAGCATATTATGAATTACAGAATATTATATATGATATATATTCACATTAACTGAATAAAAGCAAATCGGAACAATCATATACAAAATTAAACTAGACTATACTCATAAATAACTCATGTATTACAACAAATATTTATCTCGAATTGAGATGCAAAGATATCAATCATCATCTATCTATATATCTATCATACATACATACATACATACATACATACATACATACATACATACATACATACATACATACATACATACATACAAACATACATACATACATACATACATACATACATACATACATACATACATACATACATACATACATACATACATACATACATACATACATACATACATACATACATACATACATACATACATACATACATACATACATACATACATACATACATAAATACATACATACATACATATATACATACATACATACATACATACATACATACATACATACATACCTACATACATACATACATACATACATACATACATACATACATACATACATACATACATACATACATACATACATACATACATACATACATACATACATACATACATACATACATACATACATACATACATACATACATACATACATACATACATACATACATACATACATACATACATACATACATACATACATACATACATACATACATACATACAATGTCATTGTTCGAGGATTAGAACCTGACAAGGAACTGTCTGACAAAAGGTTAATAACTGTAATATGCAAAGACGCCTTAAACATAGATGTCGAAATTGAATCTACAGAAAGACTAGGAAAAGCTGATGGCCTCCGGACCCAACCCATCCAAGTAAAATTAAGAACAATTGAAGGAAAGAAGACAATGTTAACATCAGCAAAAAAGCTTAAAACTTCTATCGCTACTGAAGGGATATACTTTTCGCCAGACTATACCATTGTAGAACAAAAACTCCACTTGGAACTTCGAGTTGAATGTAAGAAGAGGAATGAAGACTTAACAGATGAAAAGGAGAGGTGGATTGTAAGGAGTTTACAACTGACGCAAGTAAAAAACCTCAACCAAAATGTATCTCAGAAGGCAGACGACCATCAATGACTCAATAAAACAGCACCCATTGAAATTATGACTACCACCACCGCTAATGCAAAATAAACAGATAACAAAATTCTTAGTATACTCTCTATCAATGCCCAATGCTTAACATCTGTAAGAATAGCAGAACTACAAATATTCATTGTACACCATAAAATTGACATACTACTACTACAAGAGACATGGCTCCAACCTGAATCAATGGATTGCAATATATCTGGTTACAACTTATACAGAAATGACAGAGACGGTAGACATGGTGGTACAGCCATATTTTACAAAAATAACTTAAAATTAAAAATTGACCTAACATTGACGAAGCAAGCAAAGGGTATCCAATATGAACAATTAGCAGTACAACTATATACTTCAAGCAGTGACAGTATCTACATAATAGATTGTTACAATCCACGCAATGATAATTACTTACAAGCCATTGAAAATATCCGTACGACAGCAGAAGCATTGACAGAAAAGGGATGTGCATTCATCCTGGCTGGGGATTTTAATATAGACCATTTAAAACATTCTCCTTCCAGAACTATGCTAATGGAGACATTGGATCAATTTGATTTACACTCGCATAACACTGCTCCGACACGCATAACACATCAAACTCAAACTTCAATTGACTATCTTATCACTTAACCTTTAAATCCAACATAACTAAATGCACGCCAGAGGATGTGTGCAGCTCTGATCATCTTGGTTTAGTAACCATAGTAACCCTGGACAAAAATAAATATGCAAAAAAATCGTTGAAATGCACTCGATCATACAAAACATTTTGCCGAGAAGACTTTTGCAACGATTTGATAAACAGTGATATGTCAGTTTTTACGTCAGCTATACAAACAAATGACGTACAATTGGCTGCTGAAAATTTACAAACAATATTAAAAGTAGCGCTAAACAAACACGCTCCTGAAAAGGTCATTGCCCTGCATCCAAATTATGCACCATGGATGACAATAGAGCTAAGAAATGCACTCAAAAAACGCAACAAAATGCGCTATAAGGCTATGAGAAAAAAACAACGACACGATTGGGAATCATATCGCCAGGTACGAAATCAAGTGAATACTGACTTGCAAAGAGCAAAGATTGAATACAACAAAACTAAATTTATGGAATGTGGAAGTAACATAAAAGAGGTATAGGATTTAATTAAAAGATTAACAAAGAAGACAAAACAAAAATGTACAGCTACTACTAAAGCAGAACTAGATGAAATCAATACTTTCTTCAGCGAAGTTGGACAAAATATCAACGAGATCACACACACAACTCCATCCTACGACAATATTCAACAAAATGATCAACAATTCAACTTCACTGAAATATCGGTGATTGATACAATCAAAGCTGTTGGCATGCTTCCAAATTGGAAGGCACCGGGTGATGATGGACTGAATGGTTTTGTTATTAAAGCTGCATTACCAGCCATTGCTACACCACTCACTCAATTGGTCAACCTTTCATTAAAAACATCTACCTTTCCAACAATATTCAAGAACACTATTGTAAATCCAATTCCAAAAACACCAGCAGCCTCAACGCCAAACCAGCATCGCCCATTAGCCCTGTTATCACTGTTGTCAAAAATTCTGGAAAGAGTGGCGTATGTTCAACTATATCCGTTCATCGCACCAATCTTAAATAAGTATCAGCATGGTTTCAGACTCGGAAGATCGACAATAACAGCTCTCTTAGATATCACCGAAGAAATTTTCAAAACAATGGATGAACATCAGGTATCGCTACTTTTATTAATGGATTTATCAAAAGCTTTTGATAGTCTTCAACATGACATTTTGCTCCATAAACTGAAATTATTTGGACTCTCAGACAAAGCCTTGGAATGGATGCGATCTTATCTTACTGCAAGGAAGCAAGTAGTGAAAGTAGACAATATTTATTCTAGCGAAGTTATATTAACTTGTGGAGTTCCCCAAGGATCCATACTTGGGCCACTACTATTCCTTATTTACGTAAATGACCTACCCAATGCCATATCATCTGGCACTGTTGGACAATTTGCAGACGACACGCAAATCCTGTATAAGTACAATCCAAAAAAACCAGGCTCACTACCTGAAATAGAATCAAAAATAAATGCTGATTTACAAACACTTACGTCCTGGTTCAACTCAAATTCGCTTTTACTCAATGCCAAGAAAACACAAATTCTATCCATTGTTCATAAGAAAGTAGCAAATACGCAACTGCCACATCTAAAAATAAACAATGAAACTCTTTCCTATACCCCTTCTGCTCGAAACCTTGGTATCACATTCGACAAGGATATGAGCTACAAGCAACACATCAACCAAATCTTAAAGACAGCATCACATCGAATATCAGCAATAGCAAAACAACGTCGGTACATTCCAAAACATCTTTTTACCCGACTTGTTGAATCAAAAATTGTAGAACCAAGCTTATATGCTCTTGAAGTATGTACAAAAACTCAATTGCGTAGGGTACAGATTGGAATACAAAATTGGGCAGCCAAATTAATCATAGGGAAAAGAAAACATTCACGAATGGAAGACGCATTGAAACAATTGAACTGGCTGACAATTGAACAAATTGTTGAATTAAGAACAGCTACAACAGCTCACAAATCAGTTTTAGGCAGTAATGGCGTAAATTTACAATCTCTTTTTACCAAAGCTAATTCAAATTATAACACTAGAAGAAAATCATTTATACTTCCACGTGTACATACTGACCGCGGCAATCGTTCTTTCTCCTTCCGTGGAGCACAGTTGCTAAATAAATATAATCACTTAGAAAATTATAATAAATACCAATATAAACAAGAAGTAATGAACTTATTGCGAACATAATGAATCAACAGTTTAAAATAACCTGATAGACATCAAGAAACAACTGCAATTATACCTAGAAAAACCATATAGCCTTTTAACCTACATAAGTTATAATAGCCACTTGAAAATTGTATTAAGTTGTTTACATGTCTCAAAATAAACTACTATCTATCTATCTATCTATCTATCTATCTATCTATCTATCATACATACATACATACATACATACATACATACATACATACATACATACATACATACATACATACATACATACATACATACATACATACATACCATACATACAAAACAACGTCGGTACAGTCCAAAACATCTTTTTACCCGACTTGTTGAATCAAAAATTGTAGAACCAAGCTTATATGCTCTTGAAGTATTTTCATCATGTACAAAAAGTCAATTGCGTAGGGTACAGATTGGAATACAAAATTGGGCAGCCAAATTAATCATAGGAAAAAGAAAACATTCAAGAATGGAAGACGCATTGAAACAATTGAACTGGCTGACAATTGAACAAATTCTTGAATTAAGAACAGCTACAACAGCTCACAAATCAGTTTTAGGCAGTAATGGCGCTAATTTACAATCTCTTTTTACCAAAGCTAATTCAAATTATAACACTAGAAGAAAACCATTCATACTTCCACGTGTACATACTGACCGCGGAAAACGTTCTTTCTCCTTCCGTGGAGCACAGTTGCTAAATAAATATAATCACTTAGAAAATTATAATAAATACCAATATAAACAAGAAGTAATGAACTTATTGCGAGCATAATTAATCAACAGTTTAAAATAACCTGATAGACATCAAGAAACAACTGCAATTATACCTAGAAAAACCATATAGCCTTTTAACCTACATAAGTTATAATAGCCACTTGAAAATTGTATTAAGTTGTTTACATGTCTCAAAATAAACTACTATCTATCTATCTATCATACATACATACATACATACATACATACATAAATACATACATACATACATACATACATACATACATACATACATACATACATACATACATACATACATACATACATACATACATACATACATACATACATACATACATACATACATACATACATACATACATACATACATACATACCAACATAACATTATCCAAATTGCCGCATAAGATTGGGTGGGTGGTGAAGTTGTTTCTTTTCTTAACTGAGTAGGGTGCTGTACATGTGATGTGGCAGTGATGTTTGCATATGTTTGTTTATTTGAAATTAATGCTGTTAAACTGTCTAGCTTTTGTGAAATGGCTTTTGTTTTTAATTCTGTTGCCTTTACTGTTTCCAGTATTGAAACATCAGAACTGCTGCAGTGAGAACACAGAGCTCTGATGCCTGGAAAACTTAAAAGAATTGCTGCAGTTTCAGCATCAATTTCATTCCCGATTTTATTTGTGAAACACTTGAGGTGAATGGGCAGGGTGCAGTCATGGCAACGCAGACGCGGACTTTCAACCTCACTTGCGCAATGAGCACATGGTTGACCGTCTTCTTCGGTTAATTCAAGATGGCCGCCGTTTTGTTATATAAATTATAATAAATACCAATATAAACAAGAAGTAATGAACTTATTGCGAACATAATTAATCAACAGTTTAAAATAACCTGATAGACATCAAGAAACAACTGCAATTATACCTAGAAAAACCATATAGCCTTTTAACCTACATAAGTTATAATAGCCACTTGAAAATTGTACTAAGTTGTTTACATGTCTCAAAATAAACTACTATCTATCAATCTATCTATCTATCTATCATACATACATACATACATACATACATACATACATACATACATACAAGATTTATTTTCACGGAAGACAGACGTCTTTTTTTACTGCATGACTTTTTGCAAATAAAAGGTACAATATATGCCGTAATATCAAATTATTTTAGTTAAATAATACACAATATATATGACATAAGTCACCAGATACAAAAGATGGATGTAGAAAGCAGCAGTACCATCAATCCAGTGCTGGTAAGCCCAATGGAAAATTTGAACAAGGTAAATGATGTCCAGTCTAGCAATGTAAAAACTAGCATACTGGATAAAACATACCGTAAAGGTACCAATTATCTACAAAGTTTGCATATTAATACAACTAATACAAAACTATGGAGTGTTGTATTCTTTTATTAGAGTCAAGTAAAGTCAGAGAAAACTACGTGTTTCGTTCAGGCGTAGCCATTATACAAACTAAAGAAACTGCAGCATGCGGCTGCCTCTATTACAAGATAATCCTTTAAGGGAGGCTAAAACATAAGAGGTTATAAACAGCTTTAACTAACAGTAACAATGATAATAACTATTCAAGCATGTGACAACAACAACATACAAGCCGTTTACAACATCTCTCTCCTCATATAGAATATTCAATACTAACAGGATTCAATTAATCTATGTGGTGGTTTAATAGACCGTCCGGACCTTGTTGTAGTATTTCCAGTTAGTGCTAAGTTGCCTGGTTGAGCTGTAGTGCTATTTTGCAATGGTGATTCTGCTGTATCATTCTTGGCTTCCATATCTTGTGTCATTTGAGGTGACATGGGTGCATCATTTGGTACAGATATTAGTTGACGTCGATTTCTTCTGAAAACTTTCCCACGGTTGTCCACCAGCATATATGACCTTGGTAATATTTCTGCTTTCCTCCACTCTGCAGAACGATGTGGCTTTACTCTCACTTTCTCACCCTCAGCAAGAGGAGGTAAATCTTTAGCATTGGTATCAAAATGCTTTGCTGATTTTTCTTGACGTTGTTTCAAAGCCTTCAACACATGACTCGGGGTGACTACTTGGGGTATTAATAGTCGGCGATGTGTTGGCAATGTTGTCTTGGTTCGTCTTCCCATCAATAATTGTGCTGGTGATAACCCAATATCATCAAACGGAGTGTTTCTGAAGTTCAATATTCCTTCAAAGGGGTCATTTCCAGATTTGTAAGCTTTCTTAAAAATCCTCTTGCATGTCTGAACCGCACGTTCAGCAGCTCCATTCGACTGAGGATATTCAGGGCTGCTTGTTGTATGAGTAAATCCCCAGCTTTGAGCAAAAACTTTGAACTCATGTGACGTAGTAAAAAGGTGCTGCGTGTTGCTATACTGTGGACCATTGTCGCTAAATACTTTTTCTGGAATTCCAAATCTAGCAAAGATCTTTTTCATGTTAATAATAACACACTTGGCTGTTGGCTCATTCAGCTTCTCTACTTCGAAGAATTTGGAGTAGAAGTCAGTGACAAGTAAGAAGGTATCTCCAGCGTAGCTAAAGAGATCACTACCAACGGATTGCCACGGTAAGCCAGGGATGTCATGGGGCATCAATGTTTCCTTCTGTTGATGATGCCTAAAAGAATTACACACTCCACAAGAAGACACCATCTCTTTTATCTGAGCAGAGATTCCGGGCCAAAATACGTACTCTCTGGCAAATGACAGACTTTTATTTACTCCCATGTGACCTGCATGGATATCATTTAGTGTTTCACGTCGCAATGCCCTTGGAACAACTAGTCTATCGTGTTTAAAAATCATACCATCCTCTATACTTAGTTCTTCTCTGTATTGCCAATACTCTCTAGCGAGTTCGTCCACATTTTCTTTGTCTGGCCAACCATTAATTATATATTTAATAATCGTTTGAGAGATTTCATCATTTGTAACTGCAGTTCTAAATGAATCAATCGATCTAGTCCTCATTCCCAAATTTGAAAGCAGATGTACGTAAATTTCAGGAACTGGTTTGTCTGTACACAAAGGACTTTCCAAAACTGGTGATCGACTCAAGCAGTCTGAGAGAATTTGATCCTTCCCAGGGACATAGGTCACTTTTAAATCATACTGGGTGAGTTTCAGTAACATTCTCTGTAACCGTGGAGGTGCATCATTAAGATTTTTTCTGAAAATGGCTTCAAGAGGTTTATGGTCAGTTTGAACTGTGACAGATCTTCCATAAATATACGAGTGAAATTTCGAAACTCCCCAAACAATTGCTAAGAGTTCTCGTTCAATGTTTGCATACCTGGTTTCGCATTCTGTAAGCCTCCGAGAACCATATGCACAGGGTTTACCATCTTGGAGAAGCACAGCACCAAGTCCTGTACAGCTAGCATCCACACTCAATGTTGTAGGTGTTTTCTCACAAAAATATGATAACACTGGAGCATTTGCAATAACACTTTTGAGTGAGTCAAATGCTGTCTGTTGTGCAGAGTCCCATACAAAAGCTGCTGTTTTCTGTGATAGTTTTGAAATGGGTCCTTGTAGGTCGGCTTTATTCGGTATAAACTTGTCCAAGTAATTAATTGTCCCTAGAAACCTTAGTACTCCTGCTTTATCTGTGGGAGCAGGCATTTCTTGGATAGCATGAACTTTGTCTGGATCAGGTTTTATTCCATTACATGACAATACATGACCAACGTAACGTACTTCAGGTAAGTTGTATTTAATTTTTTCAGAATTAAATTTTAGTTTCACCTCTCTGGCTCGTTCTAAAACAAGGCGGAGCTTGTTGTCAAGTTCTTCTGTGTCTTTTCCGAATATTAAAAAATCATCTACAATTATTTCAACTGGTATTCCTTCGAACAAGCGGTCCATCTCTTGTTGATAAATCTCTGGGGCGGGTGCAATTCCAAAAGGGAGGCGCAAGAATCGATACCTTCCCAATGGAGTATTAAAGGTAAGGAGTTTAGAGCTACTGTCATCAACTGGTAGTTGCCAATACCCACTGCATGCATCTAATACAGCAAATACTTTGGCACCATCTAGACGAGATGCAATATCCTCAATGGTAGCCATTGGATAATGTGCTCGCTTCAAGGCTTTATTTAAATCACGTGGATCAATACAAATCCTGACATCTTTCTTAGTTGGTTCTTTACTTACTTGTGTGCTCTTTCGCTTGTCTACAACAACCATCGATGATACCCATGGTGTGTGGTTTGTTTCTTTGACAATGATACCCATTTTCTCCATATCAGCTAATTTCTGTTTAACAGGATTCATTAGTGCCAATGGTATTTTTCTTGGTGCATGAACCACTGGTGTTACATTTTCGTCAATTTCTAACTTTACCCTGCGTGGCAATGTTCCTGGCTGTTCTGAGAAACAATCCTTGAATTCATCTATAATTGATATCTTACTACTGTCATGAGTGCATTTAATTGAATCTAAATTCATGAAGCTCAACACTTCCAAGTCAATGCAGGCATCACAACCAAGCAGTGGCGTAAAATTTCCATCAACAACAAGGTAATTCAATAATACTTTCCGACCTTTATACTCCGTTAGTAGGCGAACAGAGCCTTTAGGATGTATTGCTTTTTCTGCCAACCAACCCCTGAGAGGTTGCTTCGCTTTTTTCAATGGCTTGTTAGTAATGTTCTTGTAAAGGGAGTAGGGAATTACAGTGGCATCAGCACCAGTATCTGCTTTAATTTTCACTTCTTTGTTTGCTACAATAATAGTAACCATACTTTTCTTGGTTTTCGTTCTTGAAACTGGGGCAAGCTCAACAGAACCAAAGTATAAACTTCTACCAGAATCACTATCTTCGTCACTGGAATTGTCAATAGTGATATTTGCAACAACTTGTTTTGCAGAACTCTGCTGTGTGCACATTTTAGCAAAATGTCCGGTCTCTTTGCATCGTTTGCACTCTTTCCCAACAGCCGGACATTTCGATTTTTTCATGGCATGATGGTACCCACAAAATTTACATTTTGAGAATTTTTCTTCCTTCTTGTGTCCTATGGCATTCACGGCTACTGTATTGTCTGCTCGTGTGGACGTATTAAACAATCGCTTCTGACTCTCACTAGCTTCATATGTTCTACAAAATTGATGTGCAGTTATTAACGTTAAATTGGGCTTTTTCAATAACTCTCCACGAAGGTCATCTGACCTCACACCACCAACAATTCTATCTCTGATCAAAGAGTCACGTAAGACATCAAACTCACAGGTGAGGGCCAATCTTTTTAAATCACTCACAAATGTATCAATCCTTTCTCCATCTGATTGATATCGGGAAAAGAAAACAAATCGTTCATAGATCACATTACTGGCACCTTGACATAGATCTTGGAATTTCTTACATACATTTTCAAAATTATCTCCACTTTCACCTTCAGCATAGGTAAAATGACTGTATTCCTCAATTGCCTCAGGTCCAGCAAAATTGAGAAGCATATTAACTTTCAGTTTATCTGATTTGTCATCTTTCTCTTTAGCTATAAGATATATGTCAAACCTCATTTTGAATCTTCTCCAATTGTCTGCAGCATTTTCATCAAACACCAATGGACCAGGCTTGGATAATTCACTTGAGCTTGCCATTATTTTATCACAATTTTTATAGAAGATCACTTACTGTAAACAATCAGTAACAAGTTTGCCACAAATCTCCAACATTAATAGAAGTAGAACACAGGTACTTTAAATCACATCTGACACCATGTTGTATTCTTTTATTAGAGTCAAGTAAAGTCAGAGAAAACTACGTGTTTCGTTCAGCCGTAGCCATTATACAAACTAAAGAAACTGCAGCATGCGGCTGCCTCTATTACAAGATAATCCTTTAAGGGAGGCTAAAACATAAGAGGTTATAAACAGCTTTAACTAACAGTAACAATGATAATAACTATTCAAGCATGTGACAACAACAACATACAAGCCGTTTACAACATGGAGAGAGGCTATTGAAAAGTATTACCAAAATAAGAACATGTTTGTGAACAAAATAAACCACGAAAATCTTACGCTACACACAATTCAAATATACACGGACCAGACAAAGAAACAAAAATACTTACAATTTGAAGTTAGAGATACAACTGGCAATGCATTTATCACTTGGATACATGGTATGAATAATTTTTACAATACAGAATTTACAGAAATACAATCACTAATCCCTTGCTCACTCCAGCAGACAGGACAAAACGGCGCCCATCTTGAATTAACCGAAGGAGACGGTCAACCATGTGCTCATTGCGCAAGTGAGGTTGAAAGTCCGCGTCTGCGTTGCCATGACTGCACCTTGCCCATTCACCTCAAGTGTTTCACAAACAAAAGCGGGAATGAAATTGATGCTGGAACTGCAGCAATTCTTTTAAGTTTTCCAGGCATCAGAGCTCTGTGTTCTCACTGCAGCAGTTCTGATGTTTCAATACTGGAAACAGTAAAGGCAACAGAATTAAAAACAAAAGCCATTTCACAAAAGCTAGACAGTTTAATAGCATTAATTTCTAATAAACAAACATATGCAAACATCACTGCCACATCACATGTACAACACCCTACTCAGCTAAGAAAAGAAACAACTTCACCACCCACCCAATCTTATGCGGCAGTACTCAGTATACAAAATCAACAACAATTGCACGAAAAAGCAATTAAAAATATCCAGGAAAGAGAGAAACGTAAGCTCAATGTCATTGTTCGAGGATTAGAACCTGACAAGGAACTGTCTGACAAAAGGTTAATAACTGTAATATGCAAAGACGCCTTAAACATAGATGTCGAAATTGAATCCACAAAAAGACTAGGAAAAGCTGATTGCCTCCGGACCCAACCCATCCAAGTAAAATTAAGAACAATTGAACGAAAGAAGACAATGTTAACATCAGCAAAAATACTTAAAACTTCTATCGCTACTGAAGGGATATACTTTTCGCCAGACTATACCATTGTAGAACAAAAACTCCACTTGGAACTTCGAGTTGAATGTAAGAAGAGGAATGAAGACTTAACAGATGAAAAGGAGAGGTGGATTGTAAGGAGTTTACAACTGAAGCAAGTAAAAAACCTCAACCAAAATGTATCTCAGAAGGCAGACGACCATCAATGACTCAATAAAACAGCACCCATTGAAATTATGACTACCACCAACGCTAATGAAAAAGAAACAGATAACAAAATTCTTAGTAAACTTTCTATCAATGCCCAATGCTTAACATCTGTAAGAATAGCAGAACTACAAATATTCATTGTACACCATAAAATTGACATACTACTACTACAAGAGACATGGCTCCAACCTGAATCAATGGATTGCAATATATCTGGTTACAACTTATACAGAAATGACAGAGACGGTAGACATGGTGGTACAGCCATATTTTACAAATATAACTTAAAATTAGAAATTGACCCAATATTGACGAAGCAAGCAAAGGGTATCCAATATGAACAATTAGCAGTACAACTATATACTTCAAGCAGTGACAGTATCTACATAATAGATTGTTACAATCCACGCAATGATAATTACTTACAAGCCATTGAAAATATCCGTACGACAGCAGAAGCATTGACAGAAAAGGGACGTGCATTCATCCTGGCTGGGGATTTTAATATAGACCATTTAAAACATTCTCCTTCCAGAACTATGCTAATGGAGACATTGGATCAATTTGATTTACACTCGCATAACACTGCTCTGACACGCATAACACATCAAACTCAAACTTCAATTGACTATCTTGTCACTTCACACTCCTTTAAATCCAACATAACTAAATGCACGCCAGAGGATGTGTGCAGCTCTGATCATCTTGGTTTAGTAACCATAGTAACCCTGGACAAAAATAAATATCCAAAAAAATCATTGAAATGCACTCGATCATACAAAACATTTTGCCGAGAAGACTTTTGCAACGATTTGATAAACAGTGATATGTCAGTTTTTACGTCAGCTATACAAACAAATGACGTACAATTGGCTGCTGAAAATTTACAAACAATATTAAAAGTAGCGCTAAACAAACACGCTCCTGAAAAGGTCATTGCCCTGCATCCAAATTATGCACCATGGATGACAATAGAGCTAAGAAATGCACTCAAAAAACGCAACTAAATGCGCTATAAGGCTATGAGAACAAAACAACGACACGATTGGGAATCATATCGCCAGGTACGAAATCAAGTGAATACTGACTTGAAAAGAGCAAAGATTGAATACAACAAAACTAAATTTATGGAATGTGGAAGTAACATAAAAAAGGTATGGGATTTAATTAAAAGATTAACAAAGAAGACAAAACAAAAATGTACAGCTACTACTAAAGCAGAACTAGATGAAATCAATACTTTCTTCAGCGAAGTTGGACAAAATATCAACGAGATCACACACACAACTCCATCCTACGACAATATTCAACAAAATGATCAACAATTCAACTTCACTGAAATATCGGTGATTGATACAATCAAAGCTGTTGGCATGCTTCCAAATTGGAAGGCACCGGGTGATGATGGACTGAATGGTTTTGTTATTAAAGCTGCATTACTAGCCATTGCTACACCACTCACTCAATTGGTCAACCTTTCATTAAAAACATCTACCTTTCCAACAATATTCAAGAACACTATTGTAAATCCAATTCCAAAAACACCAGCAGCCTCAACGCCAAACCAGCATCGCCCATTAGCCCTATTATCACTGTTGTCAAAAATTCTGGAAAGAGTGGCGTATGTTCAACTATATCCGTTCATCGCACCAATCTTAAATAAGTATCAGCATGGTTTCAGAATCGGAAGATCGACTATAACAGCTCTCTTAAATATCACCGAAGAAATTTTCAAAACAATGGATGAACATCAGGTATCGCTACTTTTATTAATGGATTTATCAAAAGCTTTTGATAGTCTTCAACATGACATTTTGCTCCATAAACTGAAATTATTTGGACTCTCAGACAAAGCCTTGGAATGGATGCGATCTTATCTTACTGCAAGGAAGCAAGTAGTGAAAGTAGACAATATTTATTCTAGCGAAGTTATATTAACTTGTGGAGTTCCCCAAGGATCCATACTTGGGCCACTACTATTCCTTATTTACGTAAATGACCTACCCAATGCCATATCATCTGGCACTGTTGGACAATTTGCAGACGACACGCAAATCCTGTATAAGTACAATCCAAAAAAACCAGGCTCACTACCTGAAATAGAATCAAAAATAATTTATTTTAAATAAATGCTGATTTACAAACACTTACGTCCTGGTTCAACTCAAATTCGCTTTTACTCAATGCCAAGAAAACACAAATTCTATCCATTGTTCATAAGAGTGTAGCAAATACGCAACTGCCACTGCCAAAAATAAACAATGAAACTCTTTCCTATACCCCTTCTGCTCGAAACCTTGGTATCACATTCGACAAAGATATGAGCTACAAGCAACACATCAACCAAATCTTAAAGACAGCATCACATCGAATATCAGCAATAGCAAAACAACGTCGGTACATTCCAAAACATCTTTTTACCCGACTTGTTGAATCAAAAATTGTAGAACCAAGCTTATATGCTCTTGAAGTATTTTCATCATGTAAAAAAACTCAATTGCGTAGGGTACAGATTGGAATACAAAATTGGGCAGCCAAATTAATCATAGGAAAAAGAAAACATTCAAGAATGGAAGACGCATTGAAACAATTGAACTGGCTGACAATTGAACAAATTGTTGAATTAAGAACAGCTACAACAGCTCACAAATCAGTTTTAGCCAGTAATGGCGCCAATTTACAATCTCTTTTTACCAAAGCTAATTCAAATTATAACACTAGAAGAAAATCATTCATACTTCCGCGTGTACATACTGACCGCGGAAAACGTTCTTTCTCCTTCCGTGGAGCACAGTTGCTAAATAAATATAATCACTTAGAAAATTATAATAAATACCAATATAAACAAGAAGTAATGAATTTATTGCGAGCATAATGAATCAACAGTTTAAAATAACCTGATAGACATCAAGAAACAACTGCAATTATACCTAGAAAAACCATATAGCCTTTTAACCTACATAAGTTATAATAGCCACTTGAAAATTGTATTAAGTTGTTTACATGTCTCAAAATAAATTACTATCTATCTATCTATCTATCTATCTATCTATCTATCTATCATACATACATAGATACATACATACATACATACATACAAACATACATACATACATACATACATACATACATACATACATACATACATACATACATACATACATACATACATACATACATACATACATACATACATACATACATACATACATACATACATACATACATACATACATACATACATACATACATACATACATACATACATACATACAACTAGGGTTATCAATCTTTTCATTAAATAATTCTCGGGGGACTCATTGGGATTGGCCTCCATTGAGTCAGGAATAGTAAAGGAGTAATTATTTCTTGCGTGAGTATGATTTTAAGGATTTTATTATCCTTACAATAGATGTTCATGTTTTTATTGTTTTTCACTCATCAAAATCAACAATTAATGCATATTTTCCATATCTTCAAACTTAACTCATTACATACATACATAATCTACTACAGTGGAAAAAAACCGCATTCCGAAGAGCTTGAATACTCTCCTCCTGGTTATCTTATAGCATCAGAGATATTATTACAGGACGCACACTCGAATAAATGACAAATGCATTTGTTGAAACCGTGACGTTATAGGGTATCGACGAGCTATGGCTATATGCTATTTATTTATTATATGTAGTAGATGTTAATGAAAAGTAAGGCGTACTAACAATATCAGCATTTTGATTGAAAATTGTTTTTTCAGTGATAATATGTGACTATTAACCGACATTTTTTTCTTTGACAATAATTCAACACAAAATTTTCAGAACCAATTTCTGGACCAATTTTCTTCAGAACAAAATTATATGCTGCAAGTGCTTGCGTTGTATGCAAAATAAATTACGCTAGGTAGGTAATTAAAGTTATTTTTTAAAAAAGCAGTTAAAAGGTTGTTGTTTCTTAAATGGTCCTTTTTTGTTTTTCCAGACTTACAAGATGCAAAACCATGGCTATTCTGGCGAAGAAGAAGAAGAGCACAGCATGTTTATTGGACTTAAGGGACAATTTTCATCGAATTTTCACCGATGTTCCATTTCAAATATTACAAACAAATGCTCTCTCTAAAGCTCTGAACACTGTCGATTAATTATAAACATTTGATGGTGATATTTCCTCCATTTCTTATTGATCTTTATCTATTTGTCTCATATCAATTGTATGAACCATTGTTATACTAAACCTATTTTTAAATGAAAAACTCTGAAAAAAAGGTGAAACCAATGATATGAGACGAGTTGAGACCATAGTCATGAGCAAAGTATAAGTAATATCTTCATACCTCTGATCATGTACATCTTATAAAGATCTGATTGGATATAAACTAACCCCGTGAACTAACTAGCATATAAATACCGAACAGCTATAGTCAGTACTAAAATACATCGGTTTTCAGTGATTTCAAGCATCAAGTTTTCAGGCATTTCAAATTTACTTGAACACCACTAAAATGTTCCACTTGGTCAATTGTAGTATCTTGTTGTTGTTCAATAGTGCGCTGATAATGAAGTGAACAAGAACATTCGCGAGAACACCTATTCATTATATTACAGAGTCAATTGAAGATCCTCAACAGTCTAAAAGCAACTGCTACATCAATTTTTCGTTTTTACGAAAGATATATTGGGCTAAATGGACAATGGGAAATCTCGCATAAAATGGGCATGTCCCCGTATAATGCTGTCATTCATATGAACTCCAGAATTCCGTATCCTGGCAAGTTTGCTAAAAATCGCATGAGCTACACGTTTACACATAACAAAGGTTATCGTAAACAAATAAAGTGATAAATATTTTAAGTTATCAAGGTTTATTATTAAGCTAAAAACTACTATTCAAAAGTTGATATACAATCAAATATTCAATTATTTATTTACAATGTGTTGGTTTGAAACCATTCTTTACACATGAATCCATACTGAGCAAGATCATCAGACAACAAGATTAAGTTATATTGAGATTGATTTTCATTTCCAGGCTTGATCAGATGTTCAACTTCGCTATCAGACATAGTATCATCTGTCTCTTCGAAGGTATCAATGATTTCATGTAACTCTCGAAGATTGTAGTATGATGAATCTGAAGTAAGAAAGGCAATATAAATCTTAATTACAGTACATATCGAAATCCTGTGTCAATACACTCAAACATGTTGAAGCAGTCACCTCTATACAGCAGCCACCTGTTTATAGTGGGCACTTTAGCAATGTCCATAATAGTAGTTACTATCCTATCAAGTCTAACCTGTTAATTTAGGCCACATCCAAGTAGTATTCAATTTATCTACATCTTGTATGGAACGGAATTAGCACATTATAGAGATTACTGTAGAAAAGCGAGTGACACCTGCATAGAGTTGATTACCGTAAAAAACTTTCGCATGGTATGACAGTAATACAGTATGAGATAACTGTGGTAACCGGTGGGTTTGATACGTAAGATTAGAATTTATTGAATTGATATAGTCTAAAATGATTCTGTTCTTACCTGCAGAACGTTGAATGTTGATACCAAATACTGGAGAGTCATTTTCAGTAGATATGGTGTTGCTGCTGTTGTTGGTGTTTATTTGACTAATATCATCATCATCTTTGGTTAGATCAATGTAATTGTTTCCACATTCTGATTGGTAGATTGTTTTTGCTCTTTTAGTTTCACAAGAACAGTCTTCGTCATGAAGGAATTTCCTTTTTCTGCTCTCGATTGTTGATACTTCGTCATTTGATAACGTTGAATTATTATCGAAAACATCATCAGAATCCACAACATCCAAAATATCATCATCCTCATCATCTTTATCTTCATCATCATCCTCATCATCGTCATCATCATCATCATCTTCATCTTTATCTTCATCCTCATCTTCATCATCATCATCGTCATCATCATCATCATCGTAATCATCATCTTCATCACTATCGCTATCACTATCAAATATTTCATTCTCGCTTGTGGGAGTGACAGAAGTTTCCCAATCGAAGCACACATATTCACTTGGCTGGATAATACTCAAATAATTTGCATCTCCATCTCCATCTAGAACTCCATACGCTTCGTAGTCAAACCGCATATTTATAATGAGTTAAACCAAGCAATAAATGCTGATCAATTTAAGTAGCAAATGCGAACCAACAGATTCTAACCGATTCTCCCAATTCGCAAAAACGAAATGAAACGATGTATAGAAGTTCATTGTGACGTCGTAAACGGATAATCTCGCTTCAAGATTGCAAAATCAAAGCGCGGCTGAGTTCGATAATCGAATGTCCACGAAGAAAAAGCTCTTGAAAGAGCCATTCAATGCAATTCAATACCTCGATTTGATTGTCAGCCGTACGTATTTATTTTTTCAAGAAACGAACAAGGACATTATCTTGCTCAATGTATCAAATTTATGTTAAAAAATCCATTCTCATTCTAGTGATATAGTTCGAATCCTGTAGGTTAAGTCATTTATAACCGTATTCTCGTCCATGTACTTACGCCTTTAAAGTATTCTATTGACAGCTTAACTTTTGTAACTTTCCTTTGTGTATATTATTTGAGTCTTAATTAATGTGCATTTCATATTCTCAATGTGACTAAATATCGGGAAAAGGAAAAGCAGATAAGTTCATTTAAATCTAGTATATAACTACAGTAGTTACCTGAGTTCCAAACACCCATATTGTTTCTCATTCCATGTTTCATCCATTTTTATTTTTCTAAATTCATTTCTTTCTATATGTACTGCCTTTGCCCTCTTGTAAAATAACTTTACTTTTTGTACACTTTCATATGTAAACTGTCATTGTGATTTCTCGTCAAATCTAGAGTATCTTCCACTTCATGATCACTGGCCATTTACGATAGACTAAAATACTAAAATTTATTAAGCATCCATGATATATGTAAGCATAGTGCTATTTCCTCCATTTCTTATTGATCTTTATCTATTTGTCTCATATCAATTGTATGAACCATTGTTATACTAAACTTATTTTTAAGTGAAAAACTCTGAAAAAAAGGTGAAACCAATGATATGAGACGAGTTGAGACCATAGTCATGAGCAAAGTATAAGTAATATCTTCATACCTCTGATCATGTACATCTTATAAAGATCTGATTGGATATAAACTAACCCCGTAAACTACCTAGCATATAAATACCGAACAGCTATAGTCAGTACTACAATACATCGGTTTTCAGTGATTTCAAGCATCATAATAATTATATTAATTTAATACAAAACGTATAGCTACAATTAATAAAACATTATTAAAAAAGCAGAAAACAGGCAATTCAAATTTACTTGAACACCACTAAAATGTTCCACTTGGTCAATTGTAGTATCTTGTTGTTGTTCAATAGTGCGTTGATAATGAAGTGAACAAGAACATTCGCAAGAACACCTATTCATTATATTAAAGAGTCAATTGAAGATCCTCAACAGTCTAAAAGCAACTGCTACATCAATTTTTCGTTTTTACGAAAGATATATTGGGCTAAATGGACAATGGGAAATCTCGCATAAAATGAGCATGTCCCCGTATAATGCTGTCATTCATATGATTTCCAGTATTCCGTATCCTGGCAAGTTTGCTGAAAATCGCATGAGCTACACGTTTACACATAACAAACGTTATCGTAAACAAATAAAGTGATAAATATTTCAAGTTATCAAGGTTTATTATTAAGCTAAAAGCTACTATTCAAAAGTTGATATACAATCAAATATTGAATTATTTATTTACAATGTGTTGGTTTGAAACCATTCTTTACACATGAATCCATACTGAACAAGATCATCAGACAACAAGATTATGTTATATTGAGATTGATACTCATTTCCAGGCTTGATCAGATGTTCAACTTCGCTATCAGACATAGTATCATCTGCCTCTTCGAAGGTATCAATGATTTCATGTAACTCTCGAAGATTGTAGTATGATGAATCTGAAGTAAGAAAGGAAATATAATTCTTAATCACAGTACATATCAAAATCCTGTGTCAATACACTCAAACATGTTGAAGCAGTCACCTCTATACAGCAGCCACCTGTTTATAGTGGGCACTTCAGCAATGTCCATAATAGTAGTTACTATCCTATCAAGTCTAACCTATTAATATAGGCCACATCCAAGTAGTATTCAATTTATCTATATCTTGTATGGAAGGGATTTAGCATATTATAGAGATTACTGTAGAAAAGCGAGTGACACCTGCATAGAGTTGATTACCGTAAAAAACTTTCGCATGGTATGACAGTAATACAGTATGAGATAACTGTGGTAACCGGTGGGTTTGATACGTAAGATTAGAATTTATTGAATTGATATAGTCTAAAATGATTCTGTTCTTACCTGCAGAACGTTGAATGTTGATACCAAATACTGGAGAATCATTTTCAGTAGATATGGTGTTGCTGCTGTTGTTGGTGTTTATTTGACTAATATCATCATCATCTTTGGTTAGATCAATGTAATTGTTTCCACATTCTGATTGGTGGATTGTTTTTGCCCTTTTAGTTTCACGAGAACAGTCTTCGTCATGAAGGAATTTCCTTTTTCTGCTCTCGATTGTTGATACTTCGTCATTTGATAACGTTGAATTATTATCGAAAACATCATCAGAATCCACAACATCCAAAATATCATCATTCTCATCATCTTCATCTTCATCATCATCTTCATCATCCTCATCATCTTCATCTTCATCTTCACCCTCATCATCGTCATCATCATCATTATCGTAATCATCATCGTAATCACTATCGCTATCACAATCAAATATTTCATTCTCGCTTGTGGGAGTGACAGAAGTTTCCCAATCGAAGCACACATATTCACTTGGCTGGATAATACTCAAATAATTTGCATCTTCATCTCCATCTAGAACTCCATACGCATCGTAGTCAAACCGCATATTTATAATGAGTTAAACCAAGCAATAAATGCTGATCAATTTAAGTAGCAAATGAGAACCAACAGATTCTAACCGATTCTCTCAATTCGCAAAAACGATATGAAACGATGTATAGAAGTTCATTGTGACGTCGTAAACGGATAATCTCGCTTCAAGATTGCAAAATCGAAGCGCGGCTGAGTTCTATATTCGAATGTTCACGAAGAAAACGCTCTTGAAAGAGCCATTCAATGCAATTCAATACCTCCATTTAATTGTCAGTCGTACGTATTTATTTTTTTCAAGAAACAAACAAGGACATTATCTTGCTCAATGTATCAAATTTATGTTAAAAAATCCATTCTCATTCGAGTGATATAGTTCGAATCCTGCATACATACATACATACATACATACATACATACATAAATACATACATACATACATACATACATACATACATACATACATACATACATACATACATACATACATACATACATACATACATACATACAGGATTTATTTTCACGGAAGACAGACGTCTTTTTTTACTGCATGACTTTTTGCAAATAAAAGGTACAATATATGCCGTAATATCAAATTATTTTAGTTAAATAATACACAATATATATGACATAAGTCACCAGATACAAAAGATGGATGTAGAAAGCAGCAGTACCATCAATCCAGTGCTGGTAAGCCCAATGGAAAATTTGAACAAGGTAAATGATGTCCAGTCTAGCAATGTAAAAACTAGCATACTGGATAAAACATACCGTAAAGGTACCAATTATCTACAAAGTTTGCAATTTAATACAACTAATACAAAACTATGGAGAGAGGCTATTGAAAAGTATTACCAAAATAAGAACATGTTTGTGAACAAAATAAACCACGAAAATCTTACGCTACACACAATTCAAATATACACCGACCAGACAAAGAAACAAAAATACTTACAATTTGAAGTTAGAGATACAACTGGCAATGCATTTATCACTTGGATACATGGTATGAATAATTTTTACAATACAGAATTTACAGAAATACAATCACTAATCCCTTGCTCACTCCAGCAGACAGGACAAAACGGCGCCCATCTTGAATTAACCGAAGGAGACGGTCAACCATGTGCTCATTGCGCAAGTGAGGTTGAAAGTCCGCGTCTGCGTTGCCATGACTGCACCTTGCCCATTCACCTCAAGTGTTTCACAAACAAAAGCGGGAATGAAATTGATGCTGAAACTGCAGCAATTCTTTTAAGTTTTCCAGGCATCAGAGCTCTGTGTTCTCACTGCAGCAGTTCTGGTGTTTCAATACTGGAAACAGTAAAGGCAACAGAATTAAAAACAAAAGCCATTTCACAAAAGCTAGACAGTTTAACAGCATTAATTTCAAATAAACAAACATATGCAAACATCACTGCCACATCACATGTACAGCACCCTACTCAGTTGAGAAAAGAAACAACTTCACCACCCACCCAATCTTATGCGGCAGTACTCAGTATACAAAATCAACAACAATTGCACGAAAAAGCAATTAAAAATATCCAGGAAAGAGAGAAACGTAAGCTCAATGTCATTGTTCGAGGATTAGAACCTGACAAGGAACTGTCTGACAAAAGGTTAATAACTGTAATATGCAAAGACGCCTTAAACATAGATGTCGAAATTGAATCCACAAAAAGACTAGGAAAAGCTGATGGCCTCCGGACCCAACCCATCCAAGTAAAATTAAGAACAATTGAAGGAAAGAAGACAATGTTAACATCAGCAAAAAAGCTTAAAACTTCTATCGCTACTGAAGGGATATACTTTTCGCCAGACTATACCATTGTAGAACAAAAACTCCACTTGGAACTTCGAGTTGAATGTAAGAAGAGGAATGAAGACTTAACAGATGAAAAGGAGAGGTGGATTGTAAGGAGTTTACAACTGAAGCAAGTAAAAAACCTCAACCAAAATGTATCTCAGAAGGCAGACGACCATCAATGACTCAATAAAACAGCACCCATTAAAATTATGACTACCACCAACGCTAATGAAAAAGAAACAGATAACAAAATTCTTAGTAAACTCTCTATCAATGCCCAATGCTTAACATCTGTAAGAATAGCAGAACTACAAATATTCATTGTACACCATAAAATTGACATACTACTACTACAAGAGACATGGCTCCAACCTGAATCAATGGATTGCAATATATCTGGTTACAACTTATACAGAAATGACAGAGACGGTAGACATGGTGGTACAGCCATATTTTACAAAAATAACTTAAAATTAGAAATTGACCTAATATTGACGAAGCAAGCAAAGGGTATCCAATATGAACAATTAGCAGTACAACTATATACTTCAAGCAGTGACAGTATCTACATAATAGATTGTTACAATCCACGCAATGATAATTACTTACAAGCCATTGAAAATATCCGTACGACAGCAGAAGCATTGACAGAAAAGGGACGTGCATTCATCCTGGCTTGGGATTTTAATATAGACCATTTAAAACATTCTCCTTCCAGAACTATGCTAATGGAGACATTGGATCAATTTGATTTACACTCGCATAACACTGCTCCGACACGCATAACACATCAAACTCAAACTTCAATTGACTATCTTATCACTTCACACTCCTTTAAATCCAACATAACTAAATGCACGCCAGAGGATGTGTGCAGCTCTGATCATCTTGGTTTAGTAACCATAGTAACCCTGGACAAAAATACATATGCAAAAAAATCATTGAAATGCACTCGATCATACAAAACATTTTGCCGAGAAGACTTTTGCAACGATTTGATAAACAGTGATATGTCAGTTTTTACGTCAGCTATACAAACAAATGACGTACAATTGGCTGCTGAAAATTTACAAACAATATTAAAAGTAGCGCTAAACAAACACGCTCCTGAAAAGGTCATTGCCCTGCATCCAAATTGTGCACCATGGATGACAATAGAGCTAAGAAATGCACTCAAAAAACGCAACAAAATGCGCTATAAGGCTATGAGAACAAAACAACGACACGATTGGGAATCATATCGCCAGGTACGAAATCAAGTGAATACTGACTTGCAAAGAGCAAAGATTGAATACAACAAAACTAAATTTATGGAATGTGGAAGTAACATAAAAAAGGTATGGGATTTAATTAAAAGATTAACAAAGAAGACAAAACAAAAATGTACAGCTACTACTAAAGCAGAACTAGATGAAATCAATACTTTCTTCAGCGAAGTTGGACAAAATATCAACGAGATCACACACACAACTCCATCCTACGACAATATTCAACAAAATGATCAACAATTCAACTTCACTGAAATATCGGTGATTGATACAATCAAAGCTGTTGGCATGCTTCCAAATTAGAAGGCACCGGGTGATGATGGACTGAATGGTTTTGTTATTAAAGCTGCATTACTAGCCATTGCTACACCACTCACTCAACTGATCAACCTTTCATTAAAAACATCTACCTTTCCAACAATATTCAAGAACACTATTGTAAATCCAATTCCAAAAACACCAGCAGCCTCAACGCCAAACCAGCATCGCCCATTAGCCCTATTATCACTGTTGTCAAAAATTCTGGAAAGAGTGACGTATGTTCAACTATATCCGTTCATCGCACCAATCTTAAATAAGTATCAGCATGGTTTCAGACTCGGAAGATCGACAATAACAGCTCTCTTAAATATCACCGAAGAAATTTTCAAAACAATGGATGAACATCAGGTATCGCTACTTTTATTAATGGATTTATCAAAAGCTTCTGATAGTCTTCAACATGACATTTTGCTCCATAAACTGAAATTATTTGGACTCTCAGACAAAGCCTTGGAATGGATGCGATCTTATCTTACTGCAAGGAAGCAAGTAGTGAAAGTAGACAATATTTATTCTAGTGAAGTTATATTAACTTGTGGAGTTCCCCAAGGATCCATACATGGGCCACTACTATTCCTTATTTACGTAAATGACCTACCCAATGTCATATCATCTGGCACTGTTGGACAATTTGCAGACGACACGCAAATCCTGTATAAGTACAATCCAAAAAAACCAGGCTCACTACCTGAAATAGAATCAAAAATAAATGCTGATTTACAAACACTTACGTCCTGGTTCAACTCAAATTCGCTTTTACTCAATGCCAAGAAAACACAAATTCTATCCATTGTTCATAAGAAAGTAGCAAATACACAACTGCCACTGCCAAAAATAAACAATGAAACTCTTTCCTATACCCCTTCTGCTCGAAACCTTGGTATCACATTCGACAAAGATATGAGCTACAAGCAACACATCAACCAAATCTTAAAGACAGCATCACATCGAATATCAGCAATAGCAAAACAACGTCGGTACATTCCAAAACATCTTTTTACCCGACTTGTTGAATCAAAAATTGTAGAACCAAGCTTATATGCTCTTGAAGTATTTTCATCATGTAAAAAAACTCAATTGCGTAGGGTACAGATTGGAATACAAAATTGGGCAGCCAAATTAATCATAGGAAAAAGAAAACATTCAAGAATGGAAGACGCATTGAAACAATTGAACTGGCTGACAATTGAACAAATTGTTGAATTAAGAACAGCTACAACAGCTCACAAATCAGTTTTAGCCAGTAATGGCGCCAATTTACAATCTCTTTTTACCAAAGCTAATTCAAATTATAACACTAGAAGAAAATCATTCATACTTCCGCGTGTACATACTGACCGCGGAAAACGTTCTTTCTCCTTCCGTGGAGCACAGCTGCTAAATAAATATAATCACTTAGAAAATTATAATAAATACCAATATAAACAAGAAGTAATGAACTTATTGCGAACATAATTAATCAACAGTTTAAAATAACCTGATAGACATCAAGAAACAACTGCAATTATACCTAGAAAAACCATATAGCCTCTTAACCTACATAAGCTATAATAGCCACTTGAAAATTGTATTAAGTTGTTTACATGTCTCAAAATAAACTACTATCTATCTATCTATCTATCTATCTATCTATCTATCTATCTATCTATCTATCTATCTATCTATCTATCTATCTATCTATCTATCTATCTATCTATCTATCTATCTATCTATCTATCTATCTATCTATCTATCTATCTATCTATCTATCTATCTATCTATCTATCTATCTATCTATCTATCTATCTATCTATCTATCTATCTATCATACATACAAAACATACATACATACATACATACATACATACATACATACAACTAGGGTTATCAATCTTTTCATTAAATAATTCTCGGGGGACTCATTGGGATTGGCCTCCATTGAGTCAGGAATAGTAAAGGAGTAATTATTTCTTGCGTGAGTATGATTTAAAGGATGTTATTATCCTTACAATAGATGTTCATGTTTTTATTGTTTTTCACTCATCAAAATCAACAATTAATGCATATTTTCCATATCTTCAAACTTAACTCATTACATACATACATAATCTACTACAGTGGAAAAAAACCGCATTCCGAAGAGCTTGAATACTCTCCTCCTGGTTATCTTATAGCATCAGAGATATGATTACAGGACACACACTCGAATAAATGACAAACATTTGTTGAAACCGTGACGTTATAGGGTATCGACGAGCTATGGCTATATGCTCTTTATTTATTATATGAAGTAGATGTTAATGAAAAGTAAGGCGTACTAACAATATCAGCATTTTGATTGAAAATTGTTTTTTCGGTGATAATATGTGACTATTAACCGACATTTTTTTCTTTGACAATAATTCAACACAAAATTTTCAGAACCAATTTCTGGACCAATTTTCTTCAGAACAAAATTATATGCTGCAAGTGCTTGCGTTGTATGCAAAATAAATTACGCTAGGTAGGTAATTAAAGTTATTTTTTTAAAAAGCAGTTAAAAGGTTGTTGTTTCTTAAATGGTCCTTTTTTGTTTTTCCAGACTTCCAAGATGCAAAATCATGACTATTCTGGCGAAGAAGAAGAAGAAGAGCACAGCATGTTTATTGGACTTAAGGGACAATTTTCATCGAATTTTCACCGATGTTCCATTTCAAATATTACAAAAAAATGCTCTCTCTAAAGCTCTGAACACTGTCGATTAATTATAAACATTTGATGGTGATATTTCCTCCATTTCTTATTGATCTTTATCTATTTGTCTCATATCAATTGTATGAACCATTGTTATACTAAACCTATTTTTAAATGAAAAACTCTGAAAAAAAGGTGAAACCAATGATATGAGACGAGTTGAGACCATAGTCATGAGCAAAGTATAAGTAATATCTTCATACCTCTGATCATGTACATCTTATAAAGATCTGATTGGATATAAACTAACTCCGTGAACTAACTAGCATATAAATACCGAACAGCTATAGTCAGTACTAAAATACATCGGTTTTCAGTGATTTCAAGCATCATAATTATTATATTAATTTAATATAAAACATAGCTACAATTTATCAAACATTATTAAAAAAGCAGAAAACAGTCATTTCAAATTTACTTGAACACCACTAAAATGTTCCACTTGGTCAATTGTAGTATCTTGTTATTGTTCAATAAGGCGTTGATAATGAAGTGAACAAGAACATTCACAAGAACACCTATTCATTATATTAAAGAGTCAATTGAAGATCCTCAACAGTCTAAAAGGAACTGCTACATCAATTTTTCGTTTTCCCGAAAAATATCGTGGGCTAAATAGACAATGGGAAATCTCGCATAAAATGGGCATGTCCCCGTATAATGCTGTCATTCATATGAACTCCAGAATTCCGTATCCCGGCAAGTTTGCTGAAAATCGCATGAGCTACACGTTTACACATAACAAAGGTTATCGTAAACAAATAAAGTGATAAATATTTTAAGTTATCAAGGTTTATTATTAAGCTAAAAACTACTATTCAAAAGTTGATATACAATCAAATATTCAATTATTTATTTACAATGTGTTGGTTTGAAACCATTCTTTACACATGAATCCATACTGAACAAGATCATCAGACAACAAGATTATGTTATATTGAGATTGATACTCATTTCCAGGCTTGATCAGATGTTCAACTTCGCTATCAGACATAGTATCATCTGCCTCTTCGAAGGTATCAATGATTTCATGTAACTCTCGAAGATTGTAGTATGATGAATCTGAAGTAAGAAAGGAAATATAATTCTTAATCACAGTACATATCAAAATCCTGTGTCAATACACTCAAACATGTTGAAGCAGTCACCTCTATACAGCAGCCACCTGTTTATAGTGGGCACTTCAGCAATGTCCATAATAGTAGTTACTATCCTATCAAGTCTAACCTATTAATATACGCCACATCCAAGTAGTATTCAATTTATCTATATCTTGTATGGAAGGGATTTAGCATATTATAGAGATTACTGTAGAAAAGCGAGTGACACCTGCATAGAGTTGATTACCGTAAAAAACTTTCGCATGGTATGACAGTAATACAGTATGAGATAACTGTGGTAACCGGTGGGTTTGATACGTAAGATTAGAATTTATTGAATTGATATAGTCTAAAATGATTCTGTTCTTACCTGCAGAACGTTGAATGTTGATACCAAATACTGGAGAATCATTTTCAGTAGATATGGTGTTGCTGCTGTTGTTGGTGTTTATTTGACTAATATCATCATCATCTTTGGTTAGATCAATGTAATTGTTTCCACATTCTGATTGGTGGATTGTTTTTGCCCTTTTAGTTTCACGAGAACAGTCTTCGTCATGAAGGAATTTCCTTTTTCTGCTCTCGATTGTTGATACTTCGTCATTTGATAACGTTGAATTATTATCGAAAACATCATCAGAATCCACAACATCCAAAATATCATCATTCTCATCATCTTCATCTTCATCATCATCTTCATCATCCTCATCATCTTCATCTTCATCTTCACCCTCATCATCGTCATCATCATCATTATCGTAATCATCATCGTAATCACTATCGCTATCACAATCAAATATTTCATTCTCGCTTGTGGGAGTGACAGAAGTTTCCCAATCGAAGCACACATATTCACTTGGCTGGATAATACTCAAATAATTTGCATCTTCATCTCCATCTAGAACTCCATACGCATCGTAGTCAAACCGCATATTTATAATGAGTTAAACCAAGCAATAAATGCTGATCAATTTAAGTAGCAAATGAGAACCAACAGATTCTAACCGATTCTCTCAATTCGCAAAAACGATATGAAACGATGTATAGAAGTTCATTGTGACGTCGTAAACGGATAATCTCGCTTCAAGATTGCAAAATCGAAGCGCGGCTGAGTTCTATATTCGAATGTTCACGAAGAAAACGCTCTTGAAAGAGCCATTCAATGCAATTCAATACCTCCATTTAATTGTCAGTCGTACGTATTTTTTTTTTCAAGAAACAAACAAGGACATTATCTTGCTCAATGTATCAAATTTATGTTAAAAAATCCATTCTCATTCGAGTGATATAGTTCGAATCCTGCATACATACATACATACATACATACATACATACATAAATACATACATACATACATACATACATACATACATACATACATACATACATACATACATACATACATACATACATACATACATACATACATACATACATACATACATACAGGATTTATTTTCACGGAAGACAGACGTCTTTTTTTACTGCATGACTTTTTGCAAATAAAAGGTACAATATATGCCGTAATATCAAATTATTTTAGTTAAATAATACACAATATATATGACATAAGTCACCAGATACAAAAGATGGATGTAGAAAGCAGCAGTACCATCAATCCAGTGCTGGTAAGCCCAATGGAAAATTTGAACAAGGTAAATGATGTCCAGTCTAGCAATGTAAAAACTAGCATACTGGATAAAACATACCGTAAAGGTACCAATTATCTACAAAGTTTGCAATTTAATACAACTAATACAAAACTATGGAGAGAGGCTATTGAAAAGTATTACCAAAATAAGAACATGTTTGTGAACAAAATAAACCACGAAAATCTTACGCTACACACAATTCAAATATACACCGACCAGACAAAGAAACAAAAATACTTACAATTTGAAGTTAGAGATACAACTGGCAATGCATTTATCACTTGGATACATGGTATGAATAATTTTTACAATACAGAATTTACAGAAATACAATCACTAATCCCTTGCTCACTCCAGCAGACAGGACAAAACGGCGCCCATCTTGAATTAACCGAAGGAGACGGTCAACCATGTGCTCATTGCGCAAGTGAGGTTGAAAGTCCGCGTCTGCGTTGCCATGACTGCACCTTGCCCATTCACCTCAAGTGGTTCACAAACAAAAGCGGGAATGAAATTGATGCTGAAACTGCAGCAATTCTTTTAAGTTTTCCAGGCATCAGAGCTCTGTGTTCTCACTGCAGCAGTTCTGGTGTTTCAATACTGGAAACAGTAAAGGCAACAGAATTAAAAACAAAAGCCATTTCACAAAAGCTAGACAGTTTAACAGCATTAATTTCAAATAAACAAACATATGCAAACATCACTGCCACATCACATGTACAGCACCCTACTCAGTTGAGAAAAGAAACAACTTCACCACCCACCCAATCTTATGCGGCAGTACTCAGTATACAAAATCAACAACAATTGCACGAAAAAGCAATTAAAAATATCCAGGAAAGAGAGAAACGTAAGCTCAATGTCATTGTTCGAGGATTAGAACCTGACAAGGAACTGTCTGACAAAAGGTTAATAACTGTAATATGCAAAGACGCCTTAAACATAGATGTCGAAATTGAATCCACAAAAAGACTGGGAAAAGCTAATGGCCTCCGGACCCAACCCATCCAAGTGAAATTAAGAACAATTGAAGGAAAGAAGACAATGTTAACATCAGCAAAAAAGCTTAAAACTTCTATCGCTACTGAAGGGATATACTTTTCGCCAGACTATACCATTGTAGAACAAAAACTCCACTTGGAACTTAGAGTTGAATGTAAGAAGAGGAATGAAGACTTAACAGATAAAAAGGAGAGGTGGATTGTAAGGAGTTTACAACTGACGCAAGTAAAAAACCTTAACCAAAATGTATCTCAGAATGCAGACGACCATCAATGACTCAATAAAACAGCACCCATTGAAATTATGACTACCACCACCGCTAATGCAAAAGAAACAGATAACAAAATTCTTAGTATACTCTCTATCAATGCCCAATGCTTAACATCTGTAAGACTAGCAGAACTGCAAATATTCATTGTACACCATAAAATTGACATACTACTACTACAAGAGACATGGCTCCAACCTGAATCAATGGATTGCAAGATATCTGGTTACAACTTATACAGAAATGACAGAGACGGTAGACATGGTGGTACAGCCATATTTTACAAAAATAACTTGAAATTAAAAATTGACCTAACATTGACGAAGCAAGCAAAGGGCATCCAATATGAACAATTAGCAGTACAACTATATACTTCAAGCAGTGACAGTATCTACATAATAGATTGTTACAATCCACGCAATGATAATTACTTACAAGCCATTGAAAATATCCGTACGACAGCAGAAGCATTGACAGAAAAGGGATGTGGATTCATCCTGGCTGGGGATTTTAATATAGACCATTTAAAACATTCTCCTTCCAGAACTATGCTAATGGAGACATTGGATCAATTTGATTTACACTCGCATAACACTGCTCCGACACGCATAACACATCAAACTCAAACTTCAATTGACTATCTTATCACTTCACACTCCTTTAAATCCAACATAACTAAATGCACGCCAGAGGATGTGTGCAACTCTGATCATCTTGGTTTAGTAACCATAGTAACCCTGGACAAAAATAAATATACAAAAAAATCATTGAAATGCACTCGATCGTACAAAACATTTTGTCGAGAAGAATTTTGCAACGATTTGATAAACAGTGATATGTCAGTTTTTACGTCAGCTATACAAAAAAATGACGTACAATTGGCTGCTGAAAACTTACAAACAATATTAAAAGTAGCGCTAAACAAACACGCTCCTGAAAAGGTCATTGCCCTGCATCCAAATTATGCACCATGGATGACAATAGAGCTAAGAAATGCACTCAAAAAACGCAACAAAATGCGCTATAAGGCTATGAGAACAAAACAACGACACGATTGGGAATCATATCGCCAGGTACGAAATCAAGTGAATACTGACTTGCAAAGAGCAAAGATTGAATACAACAAAAGTAAATTTATGGAATGTGGAAGTAACATGAAAGAGGTATGGGATTTAATTAAAAGATTAACAAAGAAGACAAAACAAAAATGTACAGCTACTACTAAAGCAGAGCTAGATGAAATCAATTCGTTCTTCAGCGAAGTTGGACAAAATATCAAGGAGATCACACACACAACTCCATCCTACGACAATATTCAACAAAATGATCAACAATTCAACTTCACTGAAATATCGGTGATTGATACAATCAAAGCTGTTGGCATGCTTCCAAATTGGAAGGCACCGGGTGATGATGGACTGAATGGTTTTGTTATTAAAGCTGCATTACCAGCCATTGCTACACCACTCACTCAACTGATCAACCTTTCATTAAAAACATCTACCTTTCCAACAATATTCAAGAACACTATTGTAAATCCAATTCCAAAAACACCAGCAGCCTCAACGCCAAACCAGCATCGCCCATTAGCCCTATTATCACTGTTGTCAAAAATTCTTGAAAGAGTGGCGTATGTTCAACTATATCCGTTCATCGCACCAATCTTAAATAAGTATCAGCATGGTTTCAGACTCGGAAGATCGACAATAACAGCTCTCTTAAATATCACCGAAGAAATTTTCAAAACAATGGATGAACATCAGGTATCGCTACTTTTATTAATGGATCTATCAAAAGCTTTTGATAGTCTTCAACATGACATTTTGCTCCATAAACTGAAATTATTTGGACTCTCAGACAAAGCCTTGGAATGGATGCGATCTTACCTTACTGCAAGGAAGCAAGTAGTGAAAGTAGACAATATTTATTCTAGTGAAGTTATATTAACTTGTGGAGTTCCCCAAGGATCCATACTTGGGCCACTACTATTCCTTATTTACGTAAATGACCTACCCAATGCCATATCATCTGGCACTGTTGGACAATTTGCAGACGACACGCAAATCCTGTATAAGTACAATCCAAAAAAACCAGGCTCACTACCTGAAATAGAATCAAAAATAAATGCTGATTTACAAACACTTACGTCCTGGTTCAACTCAAATTCTCTTTTACTCAATGCCAAGAAAACACAAATTCTATCCATTGTTCATAAGAAAGTAGCAAATACGCAACTGCCACTGCTAAAAATAAACAATGAAACTCTTTCCTATACCCCTTCTGCTCGAAACCTTGGTATCACATTCGACAAAGATATGAGCTACAAGCAACACATCAACCAAATCTTAAAGACAGCATCACATCGAATATTAGCAATAGCAAAACAACGTCGGTACATTCCAAAACATCTTTTTACCCGACTTGTTGAATCAAAAATTGTAGAACCAAGCTTATATGCTCTTGAAGTATTTTCATCATGTACAAAAACTCAATTGCGTAGGGTACAGATTGGAATACAAAATTGGGCAGCCAAATTAATCATAGGGAAAAGAAAACATTCACGAATGGAAGACGCATTGAAACAATTGAACTGGCTGACAATTGAACAAATTGTTGAATTAAGAACAGCTACAACAGCTCACAAATCAGTTTTAGGCAGTAATGGCACTAATTTACAATCTCTTTTTACCAAAGCTAATTCAAATTATAACACTAGAAGAAAATCATTTATACTTCCACGTGTACATACTGACCGCGGAAAACGTTCTTTCTCCTTCCGTGGAGCACAGTTGCTAAATAAATATAATCACTTAGAAAATTATAATAAATACCAATATAAACAAGAAGTAATGAACTTATTGCGAACATAATAAATCAACAGTTTAAAATAACCTGATAGACATCAAGAAACAACTGCAATTATACCTAGAAAAACCATATAGCCTTTTAACCTACATAAGTTATAATAGCCACTTGAAAATTGTATTAAGTTGTTTACATGTCTCAAAATAAACTACTATCTATCTATCTATCTATCATACATACATACATACATACATACATACATACATACATACATACATACATACATACATACATACATACATACATACATACATACATACATACATACATACATACATACATACATACATACATACATACATACATACATACATACATACATACATACATACATAGAAACATACATACATACATACATACATACATACATACATACAACTAGGGTTATCAATCTTTTCATTAAATAATTCTCGGGGGACTCAGTGGGATTGACTTCCATTGAGTCAGGAATAGTAAAGGAGTAATTATTTCTTGCGTGAGTATGATTTTAAGGATTTTATTATCCTTACAATAGATTTTCATGTTTTTATTGTTTTTCACTCATCAAAATCAACAATTAATGCATATTTTCCATATCTTCAAACTTAACTCATTACATACATACATAATCTACTACAGTGGAAAAAAACCGCATTCCGAAGAGCTTGAATACTCTCCTCCTGGTTATCTTATAGCATCAGAGATATGATTACAGGACGCACACTCGAATAAATGACAAACATTTGTTGAAACCGTGACGTTATAGGGTATCGACGAGCTATGGCTATATGCTCTTTATTTATTATATGTAGTAGATGTTAATGAAAAGTAAGGCGTACTAACAATATCAGCATTTTGATTGAAAATTGTTTTTTCAGTGATAATATGTGACTATTAACAGACATTTTTTTGTTTGACAATAATTCAACACAAAATTTTCAGAACCAATTTCTGGACCAATTTTCTTCAGAACAAAATTATATGCTGCAAGTGCTTGCGTCGTATGCAAAATAAATTACGCTATGTAGGTAGTTAAAGTTACTTTTTGTAAAAAGCAGTTAAAAGGTTGTTGTTTTTTAGATGGTCCTCTTTTGTTTTTCCAGACATCCAAGATGCAAAACCATGGCTATTCTGGCGAAGAAGAATAAGAGCAGAGCATGTTTATTGGACTTAAGGGACAATTTTCATCGAATTTTCACCGATGTTCCATTTCAAAAATTACAAAAAATGCTCTCTCTAAAGCTCTGAACACTGTCGATTAATTATAAACATTTGATGGTGATATTTCCTCCATTTCTTATTGACCTTTATCTATTTGTCTTATATCTATTGTATGAACCATTGTTATACTAAACTTATTTTTAAATGATAAACTCTGAAAAAAAGATGAAACCAATGATATGAGAAGAGTTGAGACCATAGTCATGAGCAAAGTATAAGTAATATCTTCATACCTCTGATCATGTACATCTTATAAAGATCTGATTGGATATAAACTAACCCCGTGAACTAACTAGCATATAAATACCGAACAGCTATAGTCAGTACTAAAATACATCGGTTTTCAGTGATTTCAAACATCATAATTATTATATTAATTTAATATAAAACATAGCTACAATTTATCAAACATTATTAAAAAAGCAGAAAACAGGCATTTCAAATTTACTTGAACACCACTAAAATGTTCCACTTGGTCAATTGTAGTATCTTGTTATTGTTCAATAGGGTGTTGATAATGAAGTGAACAAGAACATTCACAAGAACACCTATTCATTATATTACAGAGTCAATTGAAGATCCTCAACAGTCTAAAAGCAACTGCTACATCAATTTTTCGTTTTTACGAAAGATATATTGGGCTAAATGGACAATGGGAAATCTCGCATAAATGTTCATGTCCCCTTATAATGCTGTCATTCATATGAACTCCAGAATTCCGTATCCTGGCAAGTTTGCTGAAAATCGCATGAGCTACACGTTTACACATAACAAAGGTTATCGTAAACAAATAAAGTGATAAATATTTTTAAGTTATCAAGGTTTATTATTAAGCTAAAAACTACTATTCAAAAGTTGATATACAATCAAATATTCAATTATTTATTTACAATGTGTTGGTTTGAAACCATTCTTTACACATGAATCCATACTGAACAAGATCATCAGACAACAAGATTAAGTTATATTGAGATTGATACTCATTTCCAGGCTTGATCAGATGTTCAACTTCGCTATCAGACATAGTATCATCTGCCTCTTCGAAGATATCAATGATTTCATGTAACTCTCGAAGATTGTAGTATGATGAATCTGAAGTAAGAAAGGCAATATAATTCTTAATTATAGTACATATCAAAATCCTGTGTCAATACACTCAAACATGTTGAAGCAGTCACCTCTATACAGCAGCCACCTGTTTATAGTGGGCACTTTAGCAATGTCCATAATAGTAGTTACCATCCTATCAAGTCTAACCTGTTAATATAGGCCACATCCAAGTAGTATTCAATTTATCTATATCTTGTATGGAACGGATTTAGCACATTATAGAGATTACTGTAGAAAAGCGAGTGACATCTGCATAGAGTTGATTACCGTAAAAAACTTTCGCATGGTACGACAGTATGAGATAACTGTGGTAACCGGTGGGTTTGATACGTTATATTAGAATTTATTGAATCGATATAGTCTAAAATGATTCTGTTCTTACCTGCAGAACGTTGAATGTTGATACCAAATACTGGAGAGTCATTTTCAGTAGATATGGTGTTGCTGCTGTTGTTGGTGTTTATTTTACTAATATCATCATCATCTTTGGTTAGATCAATGTAATTGTTTCCACATTCTGATTGGTGGATTGTTTTTGCCCTTTTAGTTTCACGAGAACAGTCTTCGTCATGAAGGAATTTCCTTTTTCTGCTCTCGATTGTTGATACTTCGTCATTTGATAACGTTGAATTATTATCGAAAACATCATCAGAATCCACAACATCCAAAATATCATCATCCTCATCATCTTCATCTTCATCTTCATCATCATCTTCATCATCCTCATCATCTTCATCTTCATCTTCACCCTCATCATCGTCATCATTATCATTATCGTAATCATCATCGTAATCACTATCGCTATCACTATCAAATATTTCATTCTCGCTTGTGGGAGTGACAGAAGTTTCCCAATCGAAGCACACATATTCACTTGGTTGGATAATACTCAAATAATTTGCATCTTCATCTCCATCTAGAACTCCATACGCATCGTAGTCAAACCGCATATTTATAATGATTTAAACCAAGCAATAAATGCTGATCAATTTAAGTAGCAAATGAGAACCAACAGATTCTAACCGATTCTCTCAATTCGCAAAAACGAAATGAAACGATGTATAGAAGTTCATTGTGACGTCGTAAACGGATAATCTCGCTTCAAGATTGCAAAATCGAAGCGCGGCTGAGTTCTATATTCGAATGTTCACGAAGAAAACGCTCTTGAAAGAGCCATTCAATGCAATTCAATACCTCCATTTAATTGTCAGTCGTACGTATTTATTTTTTCAAGAAACGAAAAAGGACATTATCTTGCTCAATGTATCAAATTTATGTTAAAAAATCTATTCTCATTCGAGTGATATAGTTCGAATCCTGCATACATACATACATACATACATACATACATACATACATACATACATACATACATACATACATACATACATACATACATACATACATACATACATACATACATACATACATACATACATACATACATACATACATACATACATACATACATACATACATACATACATACATACATACATACATACATAAATACATACATACATACATGCATACATACATACATACATCATACATACATACATACATACATACATACATCATACATACATACATACATACATACATACATACATAAATACATACATACATACATGCATACATACATACATACATACATACATACATACATACATACATACATACATACATACATACATACATACATACATACATACATACATACATACATACATACATACATACATACATACATACATACATACATACATACATACATACATACATACATACATACATACATACATACATACATACATACATACATACATACATACATACATACATACATACATACATACATACATACATACATACATACATACATACATACATACATACATACATACATACATACATACATACATACATACATACTTTCATACATACACAAATCAGTTTTAGGCAGTAATGGCGCTAATTTACAATCTCTTTTTACCAAAGCTAATTCAAATTATAACACTAAAAGAAAATCATTTATACTTCCACGTGTACATACTGACCGCGGAAAACGTTATTTCTCCTTCCGTGGAGCACAGTTGCTAAATAAATATAATCATTTAGAAAATTATAATAAATACCAATATAAACAAGAAGTAATGAACTTATTGCGAACATAATTAATCAACAGTTTAAAATAACCTGATAGACATCAAGAAACAACTGCAATTATACCTAGAAAAACCATATAGCCTTTTAACCTACATAAGTTATAATAGCCACTTGAAAATTCTATTAAGTTGTTTACATGTCTCAAAATAAACTACATACATAAATACATGCAATCATTGAAGTGCACTCGATCATACAAAACATTTTGCCGAGAAGACTGTTGCAATGAGTTGATAAACAGTGATATGTCAGTTTTTACGTCAGCTATACAAAAAAATGACGTACAATTGGCTGCTGAAAATTTACAAACAATATTAAAAGTAGCGCTAAACAAACACGCTCCTGAAAAGGTCATTGCCCTGCATCCAAATTATGCACCATGGATGACAATAGAGCTAAGAAATGCACTCAAAAAGGCAACAAAATGCGTTATAAGGCTATGAGAACAAAACAACGACAAGATTGGGAATCATATCGCCAGGTACGAAATCAAGTGAATACTGACTTGCAAAGAGCAAAGATTGAATACAACAAAACTAAATTTATGGAATGTGGAAGTAACATGAAAGAGGTATGGGATTTAATTAAAAGATTAACAAAGAAGACAAAACAAAAATGTACAGCTACTACTAAAGCAGAGCAAGATGAGATCAATTCTTTCTTCAGTGAAGTTGGACAAAAGATCAAGGAGATCACACACACAACTCCACCCTACGACAATATTCAACAAAATGATCAACAATTCAACTTCACTGAAATATCGGTGATTGATACAATCAAAGCTGTTGGCATGCTTCCAAATTGGAAGGCACCGGGTGATGACTGACTGAATGGTTTTGTTATTAAAGCTGCATTACCAGCCATTGCTACACCACTCACTCAACTGATCAACCTTTCATTAAAAACATCTACCTTTCCAACAATATTCAAGAACACTATTGTAAATCCAATTCCAAAAACACCAGCAGCCTCAACTCCAAACCAGCATCGCTCATTAGCCCAATTATCACTGTTGTCAAAAATTCTGGAAAGAGTGGCGTATGTTCAACTATATCCGTTCATCGCACAAATCTTAAATAAGTATCAGCATGGTTTCAGACTCGGAAGATCGACAATAACAGCTCTCTTAAATATCACGAAGTTATTTTCAAAACAATGGATGAACATCAGGTATCGCTACATTTATTAATGGATTTATCAAAAGCTTTTGATAGTCTTCAACATGGCATTTCGCTCCATAAACTGAAATTATTTGGACTCTCAGACAAAGCCTTGGAATGAATGCGATCTTATCTTACTGCAAGGAAGCAAGTAGTGAAAGTAGACAATATTTATTCTAGTGAAGTTATATTAACTTGTGGAGTTCCCCAAGGATCCATACTTTGGCCACTACTACTCCTTATTTACGTAAATGACCTACCCAATGCCATATCATCTGGCACTGTTGGACAATTTGCAGACGACACGCAAATCTTGTATAAGTACTATCCAAAAAAACCAGGCTCACTACCTGAAATAGAATCAAAATTAAATGCTGATCCACAAACACTTACTTCCTGGTTCAACTTTAATTCGCTTTTACTCAATGCCAAGAAAACACAAATTCTATCCATTGTTCATAAGAAAGTAGCAAATACGCAACTGCCACTTCTAAAAATAAACAATGAAACTCTTTCCTATAACCCTTCTGCTCGAAACCTTGGTATCACATTCGACAAAGATATGAGCTACAAGCAACACATCTGTTGACGATTTTAATACGGAATTGATTTGTCATAAGGAACAGATTTACAACGGAACCAATTTGGATTACGGAACTTTATTTACCTATAATCAAAACCATAATCATAACAATACTATTTGCGTTGGAACATTTAACCTTATTATTTAAAGTAAACATTTAATATGCTTAGATTTTATAACCATAGTTGTGTAAGAAACTTATAAGAATAAAAGTGTAGGAAGCTATTGAATAATGCTAAAGTTATACCCCGCAATTATAACCCGATAATAATAGTTGAATAGCTTAATTTAGCCTCTGTATTTCCTATAAATACCGTTGCAATTTACAAATAAGATGAGATAAGCTAGAGGCTTAATAAGAACATATGTATTAATTCAAGATTAAAGATTATACATTGTATACGCATCTCCCGAAGCGGCGTGGCCCTTCGATGTTATAAGTAAACCAATAAAGAATATAATCAAAGACATACTTCTGGTGTATTTGGTGAGTCAAGTTGTTCATATTACTTGCTGTTGTCTTAATAGTCCAAGTAGTAAGCTATCGTCGGTACACATAAGTTTTAAGTTCCTGATAGAGTTGGCATTAGCGGGTTCAAGTACAGTCCGGCCCCATTGTTTAAAGGCAAACTCCATCATTTCTGGCAAACTCCATCATCATCAAACTCCATCATCATTTAAAGGCAAACTCCATCATCATCAAACTCCATCATTCCATCATTTCTGAGATGATGAAACACTTCTGGACTACAGAAAGCTTTGGATGCAAGTATCAGGATCAAGCACCGTTATCTACGCAAGATAGAAAGTCAAATCAAATTCTAGACCAAGCAAAGCTGGTAGATGGCAAGTATGAAATGGGATTATTATGGAAAAATAATGAAATTAAGCTTCCAAACAATTATAAATTAGCTGAGTCAAGATTAAATGCACTCAACAAACGATTTGATAAGGACTCTAAATTTAAGACAACTTATTGTAAAGAAATGAAAGGATATATAGATAATGGACATGCAATAGAAATACCTGATGATGATCTTAATACTCCAGTTAAATTATGGTACCTACCCCATCAAGGTGTTAGGAATCCAAATAAGCCTGATAAAGTCAGAGTTGTATTTGACGCTGCTGCGAAGTACTCTGGCGTTTCATTAAATGATCAACTAGCTACTGGTCCAGACTTACTAAATAATCTACTCGGATGTTTAATAAGATTTCGTCAAAATCCAGTTGCTTTATTAGCAGATATACAAGGAATGTTTCTTCAAGTTTGTGTTACACCAGTTGATCAAGATGCGTTGCGGTTTCTATGGTGGACAGATGACAATGAAAGAAAGAATGTTAAGCAATACCGAATGACAAGACACATCTTCGGAGCTACATCAAGTCCAACATGTGCCATTACTGCACTAAGAAGAACAGCTGATGATCATGAAGAATTTGAAACAGTGGTAAGAAATGCTGTGAAAAATAATTTCTATATGGATGATTTATTACTTTCAGTCAAAAGCAGTGATGAAGCAATTCATATGGCATCAAGACTGAGAGATTTGCTGAAGTTAGAAGGAGTATTAAATTCAAGGCCATTAACAAGTTGTTCACAAGATGCCAAAGATTTGGAACCACTAACACCTTTTCACTTCTTGCTGGTCAAGTCAGCATCAGTTCTACCACCTGGCAAGTTTGGATCATCAGACATCCTACTACGGAAGCAATGGAAGAAGGCGCAGGCATTGGTGAGTATGTTCTGGAGCAGATGGCAGAAAGAATACCTGTCAACATTGCATCAAAGAAACAAATGGCGAGGAGTCAAAGTAGATGTCAAAGAAGGAGATTTGGTCATCATCCACCAAGACCATGTACCTCGTGGACAATGGCCTCTTGGGCGTGTCACGGCGATCAACAGAGGACCTGATGAACATGTACGATCATGCACAGTGAAGACATCAACAAACGAATTAACACGACCAATCGCCAAGCTGTGCTTATTGGAAAGCTCATAAATTATGACGTCCCATGTCTGTCACTGGGGGGACAATGTTGACGATTTTAATACGGAATTGATTTGTCATAAGGAACAGATTTACAACGGAACCAATTTGGATTACGGAACTTTATTTACCTATAATCAAAACCATAATCATAACAATACTATTTGCGTTGGAACATTTAACCTTATTATTTAAAGTAAACATTTAATATGCTTAGATTTTATAACCATAGTTGTGTAAGAAACTTATAAGAATAAAAGTGTAGGAAGCTATTGAATAATGCTAAAGTTATACCCCGCAATTATAACCCGATAATAATAGTTGAATAGCTTAATTTAGCCTCTGTATTTCCTATAAATACCGTTGCAATTTACAAATAAGATGAGATAAGCTAGAGGCTTAATAAGAACATATGTATTAATTCAAGATTAAAGATTATACATTGTATACGCATCTCCCGAAGCGGCGTGGCCCTTCGATGTTATAAGTAAACCAATAAAGAATATAATCAAAGACATACTTCTGGTGTATTTGGTGAGTCAAGTTGTTCATATTACTTGCTGTTGTCTTAATAGTCCAAGTAGTAAGCTATCGTCGGTACACATAAGTTTTAAGTTCCTGATAGAGTTGGCATTAGCGGGTTCAAGTACAGTCCGGCCCCATTGTTTAAAGGCAAACTCCATCAACATCAATCAAATCTTAAAGACAGCATCACATAGAATATCAGCAATAGCAAAACAACGTCGGTACATTCCAAAACATCTTTTTACCCG